>JAGVVM010007555.1:0-20485 GCA_019149425.1 Psidium friedrichsthalianum
AAGGCTGAAGCATTTTGTTTCTCCTATTTGGCTTTAAGTTTTTAAAGAAGATAATTTGTTGACCTTTAACCATTTTGATCATCAGTTACGTTATAATTTGTAGTAACTTAAATTAGGAGCGAAGGCACCAGTAGTCCCAAACTTTTTCACCATGTTTCATCTGGTTTCTCAGGGTCCTTGAACTATATACTCTCTCTTCAAATTAGTGCCTCTATTAAAAAATAAACAGAACCATAAAAATGTGGCCATTTCGTCGCTGTTAAGTGTCATGCTGGCATCCCACGTGGCAACTCATATTGAAATTAAGAATTTTAGATGATATAGTACAAAAAAAGATATATACTTTTCAAGATTTCAAAAGAAAAGAATCAGAAAGGGAAAAAGATACTGGAATAGCCAACATAGAGGGGAAGAGGGGAAACTTTCACGCACACACTCTTGCTGGTTGATGGTAGCTGTGGTGCCGCCACTCACAGCGGTGGTCCTAGACAATGGCAAAGGTCACTGACTCACTGGACCTTCGCTGGTGGCTGGGCTGTGCCGTCGCCACCACCCAGATAGTGCCTTCATCTTCATCTCTTCTACCAGGGAGTGCTCTCTCTCTCTCTCTCTCTCTCTGACTTCTGGTTTCCTTTTTTGTTTTGTGGTCCCTGTCAGCAAATAGTTAGGGGGAGCGAGATGATTTGGTGTTGACATGGATGTATATGCTTGACGTGGTCTTCCACATCAGCATGCCATCCATTTATTTAACAGAAGTATTAACTCGAACAGAACAGCATGTAGTTGAAGGACCCATCTGACCCCCCCAAAAAAAGTAGTTCAGGGACTGTTGTCTGCTTTATCCCCAAAAGTCATGTATAGTCTGTCATTCTAATTCTTCCTTTCTCAGGGTGCATGCCAACGGTGTTTTAGAGGTCACAGTGGCCCAGTTTTCACCCTGTCAGATAAATTAATAGGTGAAGGGAAGGGTAGGGTATTGGCAAGTGGAGGTGAGGATGGCACTGTTCGGCTTTGGTCCCTTTCAAGTGGGAAACGCGGACAACAAGCTTTAAAGACCACATTTTATGGGCATGAGAAGCCAGTAAAGTTTATTTCAGTTGCTGCGTATGTGTCTATTTCTCGAAGAACTCTACTGTGGTATCTCTTCTATTTTGGTGTTTTTGAGAAGGTTTAAGGAAACTTTGGTCCTTGGCTTGTACATTTTGTTTTCAAATGAACTCTACGTATGATACAAAAGGCACTTTTTTTATTTTTTTGAAGTTGGTAATCTAGGGCGCGCATGACAACGTTTCTATTTCTCTATTTCTGTTCCAAACCTATTCCAGAAATAGGTTTGGAACAGAAACTCGTTTGGCAACGCAAATCTGTTTTTCTATCTCTGGAATAAAAATCTGTTCCAGAAATAGATTTTGGCCCAAAACCAAAAAAAAAAATTTTTGTTTCTGGCAGAAATAGAAAAATCTATTTCTGTTCCAGAAATTATTTCTGGAACAGAATGGTTCTCATGCGCGCCCAACTTGCTATCGCTTTTTCTTCTTTTTCTGTGATTGTCACATATCAGGACATAACTTCAAAGTAAATTTTAGCCTATCATGTTTCTTGGTTCCCCATCTGTAACCTTATTTTGCTAGGGCATAATAAGAAAGACAAAGCCTCACTTCAATAAATGTTAGGCACATGCATCCTCTAAGCTGTGCACTATTAATACTTAGTGACACGTGACGATCTAAGTACTCGAGATATTTCTTAAAGTTCTAATCGGCAAAAACTTTCAGCTTTTTCTTTGCCCTTTAACCTACATCCGGATTAGAGAGAATTTTCTCACAGGAGCTTCGAAAATTCATCATTCACTTGTCCAAACTGCTTCAAAGTCAGGACCTCTCATCTTATTCAAAGGCATCAAATGCATTAATGTGATGTCTGTCACATCTTTTCTCATACTCACATCCAATGAAGTCTTCCCTTCCGCTTTAATCATTTTGTGCACCTGTTAGAAGCCTCTTCTTTTGGAAAATCCAGAATCACATTCTTAGTTTGTATGCTTGGTTATTAGGATTCAGTTTATGCCATGTTAATTCTCATGAGATATAGAAGTTAATTATTTTGGGTAGTGTTACCTCAGAGTTACGATCTGCTTTTCCAATTGTCACTATCAGTCATTCAGATGGATTAGTGACTTGCAAGCTCCTTATTAAGTTCCTAAGTTTCTCAATAGTACTGTATTTCCAAGTTGGCATTTGGTCGTGTTTTATTCTCAATGTTGTGAAGTCTTTGAACCAGGTATGCTGATATGACCATATGTTTGTATTTCCTTGCAGGCACAGTACTTCTCTTTTGGTATCTATTTCACGAGATTCTAAGGTACTTCTATCTTATCTCTTGAAGATCCTGTGTTTATGCTGTATATGAACAATAATTCAATAAATTGGTCTATGCATGTCATCAGACGATCATGATGTTAATGAAACTTATATTTTTTAAGGAACTTACTCCACTTCATTAAAGCACGGCCACTTTCACTGCGTTCTGAACTTTTTTCTCATTTATCCACACTAATTTCTCACAATTCCTTGGATCCGGAGCAACTTCCATCAAGCGCCATTAATGGATTCTTGACGTATAAATTAAGAAAAATTATTCCACCGGGGACTCTTCTTATTGAGAAGCGTATAGTTCAGAAGAAGCAACAGCATGCGAATAGGCTCCATAAGTCCTAAGCATGTCTTCCGGTGAAAAGCAGGAACCTTTAGAATAAGCTGAATTTCTTGACTTCAGTATGGCCTTTTTTTATCATTTGAATAGAGTTTTTGCAATCATCTCGTTTTCAGGGAATGTTGGTTCTTTTGGGATATTGTGTTCCTTTAACCTGATAAATGATGTTCATTTTTATTTTAGATAAGAGTTTGGGATGCAAATGCATCATCTGCTGTTCGTTCGTCATGCTGCGTTGGAATGGCTTCTGTTTCTGGTGCACCTGTAAACATGAAGTGCCATGAATCGCTGCTCTATGTGGCTGCTGGTTCCTGTGTTGCTATTCTAGACCTAAGGACGATGCAAAAAGTTAGCACTGCAGCCACTTCTCAAACAAGCTTGTATTCATTTGAAATTATTCCTTCGAAATCATTAATCTGTACGGGTGAGACTGGCAGGTTAGTTTTTTGTTGTGGCAGTAGATATTTTTTAATGAGCTGCACTTTACTTGTATTGATTCTACATTGAGGGATCATGCCACAATTTGTCCAGAACACTTCGCATTAGCAGTTGCTTCCTTTGATCCAATAATTTCTGAATAATAAGCAATCTTCATATGTTTATTCTGATGATAAGCTGCGTATTAATATGGAGGATGTGGGAAGCTAAAACAACTGGACATCCTTGGACCAAATAGAATGAATACAGTTGCAATACATTTAGGTTGTTGGGTAGACCATACTTTCATTCCTCAAAGAGTAAACAAAGCATGCAAGACAAAGCCATTGATGTTCATGATGTAAAGTCGTTACACCCATTGAGTGCACCTATGGCAAAAATGCCACTTGTTTTCCTCAACGTTGTCTTCCAATGAGTTGCTCAGGTACCCTGAGCACATCTTTTTGCTGGGGAGAAAAAAGTGTGGCATTGTTAGGATAGCAGTTAGAGATAGTTACCTAAATCTAATGGAATAGAAAACACTGAACAAGAAAAAAGTTTTCAATGAACATGCGCATTCTTATGCTATAGTTGAATATAATATCTGCAACAGTAGTTAGAGCTATTCTGATGTTCCTCGTGGCCCAGGCTTGCTTATTTTTTAGTATTGTTTATTTTTATTTTTTTATTTTTATTATTATTTTTTTTTTGGGGGGGGGGGGGGGTGGAGTTGTGTGTCAGTAGTAAACTGGTAATAAACGGTCAAAGAAAAACATGGCAAAGGGGATTAAAAAATACCCCTTTTACAGAAAAATTATTCTGTTTAAAGTTTGTTTTCTACTTGATAATTCTAGTGCTCTGAAAGCAAGATCTTTGTGATGTTGCAGGGCTACACTTTGGGATGTCAGAAAGAACCAGGGCCAAAGTAAATCGATGCCAATAGCTGAGCTGGATGGGCATTCAGGTCCTGTGGCGCATTTGCATATGGATTCATACAAAATAGTTACAGGAAGCCCAGAAGATGATTATGTTAATGTTTGGGAAGCTGACACCGGTAATCCAGCAAACTCCTTATTTTGTTGTAGCCCGGAAGAAGTAGGTTGCAACTTTGGATGTTCGGCCTTTGCTGTAGATGGTTGCCAAATCGTTACTGCTGCCTCTGGTCTTCAACATGGACTCGTGCGCTTCAGGGACTTCACATTTGCAGAGCACCCGGTTGCACAATGCGAAGAGGATGAGCACACATCAAAATTTTGGCAGCCAAATTCCTATTCGGATGATGATGCCTGAAGTGCTGATGTTTTAAACGTGTATACAGATACCTAAATGTAGAATGCTCCCCTGGAAATGAAAATATAGTGACGTGTCATGTACCTTTTCCTGCATTCTTGTGTAATTAGTTGCACGTCCTTTTTGCTTCATTCATACCTTGACCACTGCATCCCCTATGGTATGGATCTTTGGTAGACACACTGGGGATGATATTTTCTTCACAAGTGAAGAAATATCAACTTACGACTTTGGTATTTGCCCACCGCATCAGATAACGACATAGTCTGTGCTTCTATGCCCATTGATGTACCTGACACCTGCAGTAGTCAAACAAAATTACCAAGATCTGCAATCCGACCTCGTGTGCTTGTCGCAGAGTATTCTGACACCACGTACCATAAGGATCGTGTTCTGCATGTTTCAAATTTCAATTCATATAGGTACAACAAGTGTTTCTAGTCAATCAGATGGCTACACTGCATGTTCAAGCGCTACGAAAGAAAATCATGACTGCGCTTCAGTGCTTGGCTCTTCTCTTGTGACTATTAATGCAGGATGGATCCTGATTCATTCCTAGTGACCACTAGCATCCAGAGAAATGGGAAGCTCCTATCCAATATCGACAGGAAATTCTTAACATTCCATTTTCGGTGAGGAACTTCTTTACATCACATCCAAGCCAAAAAGAAAAAAAAAACGTGTCTGTTGGCTTTTTACCAATTTACCAACTTCCCTGCGGAGGTTGGTTTTTTGCCTCTTTCCCATCTGTGTTGTCCTCGGAGACGTTGTATTCTTCTCCGCCAATTCTCTAAACACTGAAGACCTGAGGAGCAGGCCAAGCGCTGTTGGGGCAGGAGAAGACTTGCTGCATGAGCTGACTTGCTGCATGAGCTAGCAGGTACTTTCCTTTTGAATCTATCGTGCTTTTGATTGATATTCGTTAAATAGTCTTCTGTGGAAGGACTAGCCAGTAAGAATGAGGATTTAGTCTTAGGGATGTAGTTGGTGGCTGATAGTGCCATTGGAGAGTCTGTGAAGATCTGTTGTTTGAGTAAGATGATTGATGAACCATTTGTTCCAGGCTTCAACCAT
Source organism: Psidium friedrichsthalianum (assembly GCA_019149425.1). Taxonomy (NCBI): domain Eukaryota; kingdom Viridiplantae; phylum Streptophyta; class Magnoliopsida; order Myrtales; family Myrtaceae; genus Psidium; species Psidium friedrichsthalianum. The sequence goes on from JAGVVM010007555.1 coordinate 5,494, forward strand.
CTGATGTAAGTACTCAAGTCAAAATTGGTCACGGCATTGATCCCTCTATAATTTTTTTGGTCGGAGATCCCTTTATATTCAATTGCAGCAATGCCGTAGGCATGGGCTGCTTCCTCTTGAGTACCTTCATCATTAACATAATAAACGGCCAAAGGCAAATATGGACCTGACAGTTTATTCCTGAAACTGTCGGTTATCAACTGGAAATAAACGGCCAAAGACAAATGCGGCAAAAGGGATTCAAAAACACCCCTTCTGTGGAAAATTTTTCTGTCTATAGTTTGCTTCCAACACGTTCGAGTGCTCTGAGAGCAAGATGTTTGTGATGTTGCAAGGCGTTGCTTTGGGATGTCAGAAAGAACCGCAGCCAAAGTAAATTGGTGCCAATAGCTGAGTTGGATGGGCATTCAGGTCCTTTGGCGCATTTGCATATGGATTCCTACAAAGTTGCTGCAGTGAGCCCAGAAGATGATTATGTTAATGTATGGGAAGCTGGCACTGGTGATCAAGCCAACTCATTGATTTGTTGTAGCCTGGAAGAAGTGGGCAGCACTTTTGGATGCTCGGCCATTGCTGTAGATTACTGCTGCTTCTGGCCTTCAATGTGGACTTGTGCGCTTCAGGGACTTCACGTCTGCAGACCACCCAGTTTTACAATGTGAGGAAGAGCGCACATCGAAATTTTGGCAACCAAATTCTTATTCTTATGATGATGATGATGTCTGAAGCTGGGATGCTGTAGGACGTGCATGCAGAAATCCATATGTGGAATGCTCCCATGGCCATGAAATTGTAGCAAACTGCTATGCATCTCTTTCTGCATTCTTGTGTATTCAGTCGCACATCTTTTTGCTTCGCTTATGTCTTGACCAATGTATCCCGACGGTTTTACATAATGGATCTTTGGTAGCTGCAGTGGCGATGATTTTTTCTACGTAAATAGAGAAAAATAACATTACGAATCCAGTATTTCCTCACCACCCCTGATAACGTCATTATCTGTACTTCTATGCCCGTGGGAGTATTTGACATCTTCAATAGCCAAACAAGATTACCAAGATCTGCAATCAAGCCTCGTCTCCTTCTCTTGGAGCATAGGACAACATGTGCCATGAGAATTCGGTTTTGCACATATGTTTTAGATTTCAATTCGTATGTACAGTAGATGTTTCTGGTAAATTAGATGGCTATACTCTATGTTTCTGGTTAACGCAGGATGGATCCTGACTCCATTTCCAGAGACCACTAGTGTCTGGGAAGCTTTTATTCAGTACCGACAAGAAATTCTTAACAACCCATTATGTGAGAAACTTATTTACATTACATCCAAAGCCAAAAACTAGAATGGATCTGCTAACCTGTTGGCTGTCTATCAACACTCATCCTTTTGATGGGTTTCTAAGTGGTTCACAGAATGAACTGCAGCATTCTTTCTTGAAACTGTACATCATCCCTGTTTGAAGAGCAGATAAAAGGGGCATCCCCTAGTCCATCGCAGAAGATCCCCGTGAATTCATCGTCACTTCCCTGTGGAGGTTGGATTTTTGGCTCTTCCTCATCAGTGTCGTCCTCGGAGATGGTTGAATTCTTCTCGACCAACTCTCTAAACACTGAAGACCTGAGGAGCAGGCCAAGCGCTGTTGGGGAAGAAGAAAACTTACTGCACGAGCTAACAGGTACTTTCCTTTCGAATCTATCTTGCTTTTGAGTGACATTCGTTAAATAGTCTTCTGTGAAAGGACTTGCCAGGAAGAATGAGGACTTAGGCTCCTCTTTAGGGATGTAGCCAGTTGCTGATAGTGCCATTGGAGAATCTGTGAAGATCTGTTGTTCGGGTAAGATGAGTGCTGAACCATTTGTTCCAGGCTTCAACCATCTGATGTAGGTGCTCAAGTCAAAATTGGTGACAGCATTGATCCCTCTATATTCAATTGCAGCAATGTCGTAGGCACGGGCTGCTTCCTCTTGAGTACCTTCACGATTAATAGTAAACTTGAGATAGAGTTCAAGTATGTGTTTACACACTTTCCTTCTCCATAACAGTTCGATTTTAGGTTCTATCTGAAGAAAGATCCAACTGAAGGAAATTTCTGTTTTCTTGGTTCTTTATCCTATGCGAGGAATAAGATTGGTTGAAGTTTAACTTACTGTAAGTGCCGAGGTACAGGTACTTGTTTCCGAAGACTCTCCCAATTCTTGCTTCCCATCTACCATTGTGATGATGTCTGCACATTTTATTATCATTTATAGCTTTAGTAAATCCGTTTCCATAGCTATTATCTCTTCCAAAAAATGATTTGTTTGTCGTTGTTTGGAATATACCTGGCAACTCCTCTATACTTGGATACACCTCTTGAGAAGCCACTGCTCTTTCTGCCGAAAAAGGAAATCAACCGGACGTCAACCAGGCAAAGAATGCAACACAATAACGTTCTTCATGTATAACCCAGACACGTTTCCCGCTTACCTTCTTAAAGAGGCTAAGTATTCCTCTTTTGTTACAGTCTGCATAATCTCGATTTCCTTGTCATAATCTGATATCTGCCAAAGTATCTCGATGTTAGCTGATATGCATCTTTCTGAAACAAGAATTTAACATCTTGAGCTGAAACAGAAGCATGTCGTGTACCGGAAAATTGGTGAAGGTTGATGTTCCCCAATACTTGAGTGCAGCCATATCATATGCTCTTGCTGCTGCTTCTTCTTCATCATAAGCTCCTGAGGAAGTAAGAAGGAAAAAGTTCAGTCTCTTTTGTCACCGAAGAACCGCAGTGGAATCGAATAGTTTCTTTCGAGAGAGCTTGGACTCACCTAGATAAACTGTTCAACCCCAACAAGTTACAGAGGAATCCGAACAGCCATGCAAATTCAATAGAACAAGAACATGTTATTGGGTTGAGAAAAATATTGATCAAGACGATTAAACTCAATACGCTAAAGGAGGAAAAAGAAAAAAGAGAGAGAGATCAGAAATACCTTGCTTCCCTTTCTTCTTTTGCGTTACATTCCAAGAGAGCTTGTCCCACAGGTGGGCTTCATACCGACCGGTCCATCTGTGCCTGTCATTTGTATTTCCACCACTTTGCCCAAACACAATCGAACCCAAACAGAAAGTGAGAACTAACCCATTATTCCTAGACGATGAGTCCTATGAAAGAACCAGGAAACCGTTAGGACCTCACACTGTCGGTCAAGTTGCTTGGAAAGCTCGTGGCGCATGTCGCGAGCCATCCTGAACCTCGACGAACAGAACAAACTGCGGTAAAAAAACATTTTGCGGAGTCTTCTCGCCCATAAAGAGCCAAAAGTAGTATTTTTTTTTTAGGTGGGACTGCGTCGCTTTCGATTGAACATGCTGATATTCGACATCTTGTTCCAAAGTCGGTGGTTCCTCTGCTTCTGTAGGCTTTTCTCTCTATCCCTGTTCATGTCCTTTGGAACTCGATACCTAATTGTGAGCAAAAACTTTGAAAACACTAATTGGTTGACTCCCCTATTTGATTTGTGCACCTAACTCTTATTCTTGCATGCCCATTAAAACGGCAAAGCAGAATTCGGATTTGATAGTCATTCGGTTTGCCAATCCTAATTTCAATTGCTTTCACAATAGAAAACAATTCCGACAATCAAATAGAAATCGAATATGAACCGGCAAGTGCATCCAATGTAATTGCACTGGATATGGAGGATTATATTTATGAACCAACCTAATACGCGAGTCCAGGTCCGACAATTGGGCATACGATCCGGATTTTTCATAAAAGCATGAAACAGTCCATGCTGGAACTTGCAAAAAGCAACAAGCTGACAAAAATCTGCAATATACACTGGAGTTAAAAGGACTTTGCATAACAATATTGGTTAACATTGCATGGTTCTTGGGCAACCGATCTGCTGCATAAAGCCAGGCACAAAACAATCACACGTAGGTTCTTAGGTCTTTGTGCTCTCACACCGCGTACGGACACTAAATCTTGTCCCACATTGCTTCGTAATCATCTTCGGACTTGTTTTCTACTTGAAAAACAGATGAAACACCACAGACAAATAGTAATAACACCAAAAAAACCACTGCATATATAAGCTTCCATGGCCACATGGACTCCAGGTCAAGCAGCCAAGGGAAAAGTTCAAAAGCACCTGCAACAAGGAAAGAATCACAGAGGAACAAGAGAAACAATGGAAATGCTGACCATAGTAAAGAACGAAGAGTACACACGAAGGCGCCGCATGTACGTGGATGATGGCGTTCCACCCGTCGTCAAGTGCATCAAGAGGCGTCGCAGAGACCCATCCTTGGTCAACTTCATCCGCGATGCTGACCAAAGTCAACCGCAGCAATTAGGCGATCAAGTATCCGTTACTGCCGCTACAAACCCAAAGAGAAGTTCAAGATTTCGCGGTGTTAGCAGGTTTGAATAAATTCAGTTGTTTGAATTCGCGATTTCTTTTCCCTGATGGGTAGATTGTGTAGCTAAGCTGAGTGGAAATGGAAATACAAATGACAGGCACAGATGGACCGGTCGGTATGAAGCCCACCTGTGGGACAAGCTCTCTTGGAATGTAACGCAAAAGAAGAAAGGGAAGCAAGGTATTTCTGATCTCTCTCTCTTTTTTCTTTTTCCTCCTTTAGCGTATTGAGTTTAATCGTCTTGATCAATATTTTTCTCAACCCAATAACATGTTCTTGTTCTATTGAATTTGCATGGCTGTTCGGATTCCTCTGTAACTTGTTGGGGTTGAACAGTTTATCTAGGTGAGTCCAAGCTCTCTCGAAAGAAACTATTCGATTCCACTGCGGTTCTTCGGTGACAAAAGAGACTGAACTTTTTCCTTCTTACTTCCTCAGGAGCTTATGATGAAGAAGAAGCAGCAGCAAGAGCATATGATATGGCTGCACTCAAGTATTGGGGAACATCAACCTTCACCAATTTTCCGGTACACGACATGCTTCTGTTTCAGCTCAAGATGTTAAATTCTTGTTTCAGAAAGATGCATATCAGCTAACATCGAGATACTTTGGCAGATATCAGATTATGACAAGGAAATCGAGATTATGCAGACTGTAACAAAAGAGGAATACTTAGCCTCTTTAAGAAGGTAAGCGGCGAAACGTGTCTGGGTTATACATGAAGAACGTTATTGTGTTGCATTCTTTGCCTGGTTGACGTCCGGTTGATTTCCTTTTTCGGCAGAAAGAGCAGTGGCTTCTCAAGAGGTGTATCCAAGTATAGAGGAGTTGCCAGGTATATTCCAAACAACGACAAACAAATCATTTTTTGGAAGAGATAATAGCTATGGAAACGGATTTACTAAAGCTATAAATGATAATAAAATGTGCAGACATCATCACAATGGTAGATGGGAAGCAAGAATTGGGAGAGTCTTCGGAAACAAGTACCTGTACCTCGGCACTTACAGTAAGTTAAACTTCAACCAATCTTATTCCTCGCATAGGATAAAGAACCAAGAAAACAGAATTTCCTTCAGTTGGATCTTTCTTCAGATAGAACCTAAAATCGAACTGTTATGGAGAAGGAAAGTGTGTAAACACATACTTGAACTCTATCTCAAGTTTACTATTAATCGTGAAGGTACTCAAGAGGAAGCAGCCCGTGCCTACGACATTGCTGCAATTGAATATAGAGGGATCAATGCTGTCACCAATTTTGACTTGAGCACCTACATCAGATGGTTGAAGCCTGGAACAAATGGTTCAGCACTCATCTTACCCGAACAACAGATCTTCACAGATTCTCCAATGGCACTATCAGCAACTGGCTACATCCCTAAAGAGGAGCCTAAGTCCTCATTCTTCCTGGCAAGTCCTTTCACAGAAGACTATTTAACGAATGTCACTCAAAAGCAAGATAGATTCGAAAGGAAAGTACCTGTTAGCTCGTGCAGTAAGTTTTCTTCTTCCCCAACAGCGCTTGGCCTGCTCCTCAGGTCTTCAGTGTTTAGAGAGTTGGTCGAGAAGAATTCAACCATCTCCGAGGACGACACTGATGAGGAAGAGCCAAAAATCCAACCTCCACAGGGAAGTGACGATGAATTCACGGGGATCTTCTGCGATGGACTAGGGGATGCCCCTTTTATCTGCTCTTCAAACAGGGATGATGTACAGTTTCAAGAAAGAATGCTGCAGTTCATTCTGTGAACCACTTAGAAACCCATCAAAAGGATGAGTGTTGATAGACAGCCAACAGGTTAGCAGATCCATTCTAGTTTTTGGCTTTGGATGTAATGTAAATAAGTTTCTCACATAATGGGTTGTTAAGAATTTCTTGTCGGTACTGAATAAAAGCTTCCCAGACACTAGTGGTCTCTGGAAATGGAGTCAGGATCCATCCTGCGTTAACCAGAAACATAGAGTATAGCCATCTAATTTACCAGAAACATCTACTGTACATACGAATTGAAATCTAAAACATATGTGCAAAACCGAATTCTCATGGCACATGTTGTCCTATGCTCCAAGAGAAGGAGACGAGGCTTGATTGCAGATCTTGGTAATCTTGTTTGGCTATTGAAGATGTCAAATACTCCCACGGGCCTAGAAGTACAGATAATGACGTTATCAGGGGTGGTGAGGAAATACTGGATTCGTAATGTTATTTTTCTCTATTTACGTAGAAAAAATCATCGCCACTGCAGCTACCAAAGATCCATTATGTAAAACCGTCGGGATACATTGGTCAAGACATAAGCGAAGCAAAAAGATGTGCGACTGAATACACAAGAATGCAGAAAGAGATGCATAGCAGTTTGCTACAATTTCATGGCCATGGGAGCATTCCACATATGGATTTCTGCATGCACGTCCTACAGCATCCCAGCTTCAGACATCATCATCATCATAAGAATAAGAATTTGGTTGCCAAAATTTCGATGTGCGCTCTTCCTCACATTGTAAAACTGGGTGGTCTGCAGACGTGAAGTCCCTGAAGCGCACAAGTCCACATTGAAGGCCAGAAGCAGCAGTAATCTACAGCAATGGCCGAGCATCCAAAAGTGCTGCCCACTTCTTCCAGGCTACAACAAATCAATGAGTTGGCTTGATCACCAGTGCCAGCTTCCCATACATTAACATAATCATCTTCTGGGCTCACTGCAGCAACTTTGTAGGAATCCATATGCAAATGCGCCAAAGGACCTGAATGCCCATCCAACTCAGCTATTGGCACCAATTTACTTTGGCTGCGGTTCTTTCTGACATCCCAAAGCAACGCCTTGCAACATCACAAACATCTTGCTCTCAGAGCACTCGAACGTGTTGGAAGCAAACTATAGACAGAAAAATTTTCCACAGAAGGGGTGTTTTTGAATCCCTTTTGCCGCATTTGTCTTTGGCCGTTTATTTCCAGTTGATAACCGACAGTTTCAGGAATAAACTGTCAGGTCCATATTTGCCTTTGGCCGTTTATTATGTTAATGATGAAGGTACTCAAGAGGAAGCAGCCCATGCCTACGGCATTGCTGCAATTGAATATAAAGGGATCTCCGACCAAAAAAATTATAGAGGGATCAATGCCGTGACCAATTTTGACTTGAGTACTTACATCAGATGGTTGAAGCCTGGAACAAATGGCTCATCAATCATCTTACTCAAACAACAGATCTTCACAGACTCTCCAATGGCACTATCAGCCACCAACTACATCCCTAAGACTAAATCCTCATTCTTACTGGCTTGTCCTTCCACAGAAGACTATTTAACGAATATCAATCAAAAGCACGATAGATTCAAAAGGAAAGTACCTGCTAGCTCATGCAGCAAGTCAGCTCATGCAGCAAGTCTTCTCCTGCCCCAACAGCGCTTGGCCTGCTCCTCAGGTCTTCAGTGTTTAGAGAATTGGTGGAGAAGAATACAACGTCTCCGAGGACAACACAGATGGGAAAGAGGCAAAAAACCAACCTCCGCAGGGAAGTTGGTAAATTGGTAAAAAGCCAACAGACACGTTTTTTTTTCTTTTTGGCTTGGATGTGATGTAAAGAAGTTCCTCACCGAAAATGGAATGTTAAGAATTTCCTGTCGATATTGGATAGGAGCTTCCCATTTCTCTGGATGCTAGTGGTCACTAGGAATGAATCAGGATCCATCCTGCATTAATAGTCACAAGAGAAGAGCCAAGCACTGAAGCGCAGTCATGATTTTCTTTCGTAGCGCTTGAACATGCAGTGTAGCCATCTGATTGACTAGAAACACTTGTTGTACCTATATGAATTGAAATTTGAAACATGCAGAACACGATCCTTATGGTACGTGGTGTCAGAATACTCTGCGACAAGCACACGAGGTCGGATTGCAGATCTTGGTAATTTTGTTTGACTACTGCAGGTGTCAGGTACATCAATGGGCATAGAAGCACAGACTATGTCGTTATCTGATGCGGTGGGCAAATACCAAAGTCGTAAGTTGATATTTCTTCACTTGTGAAGAAAATATCATCCCCAGTGTGTCTACCAAAGATCCATACCATAGGGGATGCAGTGGTCAAGGTATGAATGAAGCAAAAAGGACGTGCAACTAATTACACAAGAATGCAGGAAAAGGTACATGACACGTCACTATATTTTCATTTCCAGGGGAGCATTCTACATTTAGGTATCTGTATACACGTTTAAAACATCAGCACTTCAGGCATCATCATCCGAATAGGAATTTGGCTGCCAAAATTTTGATGTGTGCTCATCCTCTTCGCATTGTGCAACCGGGTGCTCTGCAAATGTGAAGTCCCTGAAGCGCACGAGTCCATGTTGAAGACCAGAGGCAGCAGTAACGATTTGGCAACCATCTACAGCAAAGGCCGAACATCCAAAGTTGCAACCTACTTCTTCCGGGCTACAACAAAATAAGGAGTTTGCTGGATTACCGGTGTCAGCTTCCCAAACATTAACATAATCATCTTCTGGGCTTCCTGTAACTATTTTGTATGAATCCATATGCAAATGCGCCACAGGACCTGAATGCCCATCCAGCTCAGCTATTGGCATCGATTTACTTTGGCCCTGGTTCTTTCTGACATCCCAAAGTGTAGCCCTGCAACATCACAAAGATCTTGCTTTCAGAGCACTAGAATTATCAAGTAGAAAACAAACTTTAAACAGAATAATTTTTCTGTAAAAGGGGTATTTTTTAATCCCCTTTGCCATGTTTTTCTTTGACCGTTTATTACCAGTTTACTACTGACACACAACTCCACCCCCCCCCCCCCCCCCCCCCAAAAAAAAAAAAATAATAATAATAAAAATAAACAATACTAAAAAATAAGCAAGCCTGGGCCACGAGGAACATCAGAATAGCTCTAACTACTGTTGCAGATATTATATTCAACTATAGCATAAGAATGCGCATGTTCATTGAAAACTTTTTTCTTGTTCAGTGTTTTCTATTCCATTAGATTTAGGTAACTATCTCTAACTGCTATCCTAACAATGCCACACTTTTTTCTCCCCAGCAAAAAGATGTGCTCAGGGTACCTGCGCAACTCATTGGAAGACAACGTTGAGGAAAACAAGTGGCATTTTTGCCATAGGTGCACTCAATGGGTGTAACGACTTTACATCATGAACATCAATGGCTTTGTCTTGCATGCTTTGTTTACTCTTTGAGGAATGAAAGTATGGTCTACCCAACAACCTAAATGTATTGCAACTGTATTCATTCTATTTGGTCCAAGGATGTCCAGTTGTTTTAGCTTCCCACATCCTCCATATTAATACGCAGCTTATCATCAGAATAAACATATGAAGATTGCTTATTATTCAGAAATTATTGGATCAAAGGAAGCAACTGCTAATGCGAAGTGTTCTGGACAAATTGTGGCATGATCCCTCAATGTAGAATCAATACAAGTAAAGTGCAGCTCATTAAAAAATATCTACTGCCACAACAAAAAACTAACCTGCCAGTCTCACCCGTACAGATTAATGATTTCGAAGGAATAATTTCAAATGAATACAAGCTTGTTTGAGAAGTGGCTGCAGTGCTAACTTTTTGCATCGTCCTTAGGTCTAGAATAGCAACACAGGAACCAGCAGCCACATAGAGCAGCGATTCATGGCACTTCATGTTTACAGGTGCACCAGAAACAGAAGCCATTCCAACGCAGCATGACGAACGAACAGCAGATGATGCATTTGCGTCCCAAACTCTTATCTAAAATAAAAATGAACATCATTTATCAGGTTAAAGGAACACAATATCCCAAAAGAACCAACATTCCCTGAAAACGAGATGATTGCAAAAACTCTATTCAAATGATAAAAAAAGGCCATACTGAAGTCAAGAAATTCAGCTTATTCTAAAGGTTCCTGCTTTTCACCGGAAGACATGCTTAGGACTTATGGAGCCTATTCGCATGCTGTTGCTTCTTCTGAACTATACGCTTCTCAATAAGAAGAGTCCCTTGGTGGAATAATTTTTCTTAATTTATACGTCAAGAATCCATTAATGGCGCTTGATGGAAGTTGCTCCGGATCCAAGGAATTGTGAGAAATTAGTGTGGATAAATGAGAAAAAAGTTCAGAACGCAGTGAAAGTGGCCGTGCTTTAATGAAGTGGAGTAAGTTCCTTAAAAAATATAAGTTTCATTAACATCATGATCGTCTGATGACATGCATAGACCAATTTATTGAATTATTGTTCATATACAGCATAAACACAGGATCTTCAAGAGATAAGATAGAAGTACCTTAGAATCTCGTGAAATAGATACCAAAAGAGAAGTACTGTGCCTGCAAGGAAATACAAACATATGGTCATATCAGCATACCTGGTTCAAAGACTTCACAACATTGAGAAATAAAACACGACCAAATGCCAACTTGGAAATACAGTACTATTGAGAAACTTAGGAACTTAATAAGGAGCTTGCAAGTCACTAATCCATCTGAATGACTGATAGTGACAATTGGAAAAGCAGATCGTAACTCTGAGGTAACACTACCCAAAATAATTAACTTCTATATCTCATGAGAATTAACATGGCATAAACTGAATCCTAATAACCAAGCATACAAACTAAGAATGTGATTCTGGATTTTCCAAAAGAAGAGGCTTCTAACAGGTGCACAAAATGATTAAAGCGGAAGGGAAGACTTCATTGGATGTGAGTATGAGAAAAGATGTGACAGACATCACATTAATGCATTTGATGCCTTTGAATAAGATGAGAGGTCCTGACTTTGAAGCAGTTTGGACAAGTGAATGATGAATTTTCGAAGCTCCTGTGAGAAAATTCTCTCTAATCCGGATGTAGGTTAAAGGGCAAAGAAAAAGCTGAAAGTTTTGCCGATTAGAACTTTAAGAAATATCTCGAGTACTTAGATCGTCACGTGTCACTAAGTATTAATAGTGCACAGCTTAGAGGATGCATGTGCCTAACATTTATTGAAGTGAGGCTTTGTCTTTCTTATTATGCCCTAGCAAAATAAGGTTACAGATGGGGAACCAAGAACATGATAGGCTAAAATTTACTTTGAAGTTATGTCCTGATATGTGACAATCACAGAAAAAGAAGAAAAAGCGATAGCAAGTTGGGCGCGCATGAGAACCATTCTGTTCCAGAAATAATTTCTGGAACAGAAATAGATTTTTCTATTTCTGCCAGAAACAAAAATTTTTTGTTTTTGGTTTTGGGCCAAAATCTATTTCTGGAACAGATTTTTATTCCAGAGATAGAAAAACAGATTTGCGTTGCCAAACGAGTTTCTGTTCCAAACCTATTTCTGGAATAGGTTTGGAACAGAAATAGAGAAATAGAAACGTTGTCATGCGCGCCCTAGATTACCAACTTCAAAAAAATAAAAAAAAGTGCCTTTTGTATCATACGTAGAGTTCATTTGAAAACAAAATGTACAAGCCAAGGACCAAAGTTTCCTTAAACCTTCTCAAAAACACCAAAATAGAAGAGATACCACAGTAGAGTTCTTCGAGAAATAGACACATACGCAGCAACTGAAATAAACTTTACTGGCTTCTCATGCCCATAAAATGTGGTCTTTAAAGCTTGTTGTCCGCGTTTCCCACTTGAAAGGGACCAAAGCCGAACAGTGCCATCCTCACCTCCACTTGCCAATACCCTACCCTTCCCTTCACCTATTAATTTATCTGACAGGGTGAAAACTGGGCCACTGTGACCTCTAAAACACCGTTGGCATGCACCCTGAGAAAGGAAGAATTAGAATGACAGACTATACATGACTTTTGGGGATAAAGCAGACAACAGTCCCTGAACTACTTTTTTTGGGGGGGTCAGATGGGTCCTTCAACTACATGCTGTTCTGTTCGAGTTAATACTTCTGTTAAATAAATGGATGGCATGCTGATGTGGAAGACCACGTCAAGCATATACATCCATGTCAACACCAAATCATCTCGCTCCCCCTAACTATTTGCTGACAGGGACCACAAAACAAAAAAGGAAACCAGAAGTCAGAGAGAGAGAGAGAGAGAGAGAGCACTCCCTGGTAGAAGAGATGAAGATGAAGGCACTATCTGGGTGGTGGCGACGGCACAGCCCAGCCACCAGCGAAGGTCCAGTGAGTCAGTGACCTTTGCCATTGTCTAGGACCACCGCTGTGAGTGGCGGCACCACAGCTACCATCAACCAGCAAGAGTGTGTGCGTGAAAGTTTCCCCTCCTTCCCCTCTATGTTGGCTATTCCAGTATCTTTTTCCCTTTCTGATTCTTTTCTTTTGAAATCTTGAAAAGTATATATCTTTTTTGTACTATATCATCTAAAATTCTTAATTTCAATATGAGTTGCCACGTGGGATGCCAGCATGACACTTAACAGCGACGAAATGGCCACATTTTTATGGTTCTGTTTATTTTTTAATAGAGGCACTAATTTGAAGAGAGAGTATATAGTTCAAGGACCCTGAGAAACCAGATGAAACATGGTGAAAAAGTTTGGGACTACTGGTGCCTTCGCTCCTAATTTTAAGTTACTACAAATTATAACGTAACTGATGATCAAAATGGTTAAAGGTCAACAAATTATCTTCTTTAAAACTTAAAGCCAAATAGGAGAACAAAATGCTTCAGCCTCTCATTACCTTAAAGTCCTTAGCAGAAATAACATTTACAGCTGCATTTCTACACAGGCTTATTTCTCGTTCAAACAAATTTCATGGAAGTCTAGTTAATCCCGTACCTTCCACCATAGCCGAATGGAACGATCACAGCTTGATGTCACCAGTGCACTTTCCAGACTCTCCGTCTCACCTCGGGATGAAGAAAATAGACTAAGGGGAAAAAGTCTGCAAATCAAAGGATTCATAATTAAAATAATAAGACATCAATCTTCTCCCGGGAATTAGACATTGCAGCTTTTGTTGACATTTAAGGAAAAAAAGATCTACTTGAACTACCCAAAAGAAAGAAAGAAAAAAGCTCAATTTGATTAGCGTGGAGAAGTAGACACTCCCATTTGCTACTAGTTATTGAACTGACTCATACACAAAAACCCACATTTCTAATTTGCATATAAAAATTCTACGACACTAAGTTGAGACAGGTAGAATAGCAGGTCCATGACCGAAGTGCCTCTAGGTGTTAACCAGATGAAGACCTTAACTTGAGTTTTATTTTCCCTTTAAGAGTAGTGCCAGTTCCAATAACGAAGCCAGTGGCCCAACGATCTATGACACAAAATGGTAGGCAGCAAAATGAGTGCCTTAGAAGAGAATGCTCTAGTAGATGCGTGGATATTCAAGATAGAACTACAATTTACGGAGGAAACGTTAGTATAGCTCGAATTGCTCCACAGAAACTCTTTTGAGGTAAATCAAGACACATGAAACAATGGCCTTTATTAGCTGTGGTAAGAAGATGTGGCTTTTAGATGACGAAATAGGGTAAAAGGAGTAAGGAAGGTATGGGAAGACTATTTGAAGAAGACTTTCATCATGGAGGATTTGATTCTAAACAAGTTAATGGCACAGCAGGATCCGTGCAACCAGCCCATTGAGGGGGAGTAGCCTTCTTTGTTGGCACTTTCGTTGCATAGAACCAAATTTCCCATTGACGCGTCAACCACAATTTTTGAGTGTTTAACCCCAAAATCATTCCCAGAGAAAAAAAAAGGGCAAATTAAGGCGCGATCACTTGCTCTTCAAGAGAAAGTTCATACAAAGGAGACATTATCAAGGTGTACCCAGTGAGAGGAGAACTTATAGGTTATAGTTCAAAACTTTAACTGCACATTGACAGCCAACATCACTATGTCATCCTCATTTAATCCAGTTTGTCTTTACCGTAATTTTGTCCAGAAATATACGAAAATGACAGCATGGCATTATACTACAGAACATGTAGCAGCATGTAGCATGAATCATTAACTAATCGATGTCCAGTTCATAATATACTCTAGACAACAGCTGAAAGTAAATCCAAGCTATGAGTCTCACCTCATACAAGTAACTCTTGCATTGTGATCGTTTAGTGGAATGACAGATTCCCATCGACCTAGAGAGCTATCGAACTTCATAAAGCATAAGGTTGACCCCTGAATGCAGCACCATGTGTAGCAAGTGTTACAAGCTTATTTTGCTCAGGATTTGCACTGGATACATGAAATCAATTTCTATGACAACTAATTCATAAACTTTTAAGACTGTTTCTTCGTAACAAGTAGGTTGGAAACACTTGACGACACTTTGAATAGACGCTAATGTTACAGAAGCTAAAACTAGGAGACAAATATGGAAGAAGGTGCTACTCAAACAGAAGCAAGCTGGGAAATCAACATAAAAGCAAAAAGAACATATGTATCATACCTGAGCAAGAACTGCGTTGTTCTTCTCCAATAAAATATCATTGCAGGTAGCCTCTGTAAAGTAGTCCATAACCAAGGGATCAACAAATTTAAACTGCTGCAGTGCAGAAAGTCTATCCAAATATGCTCTTCTAACCCCTGCTGAAAAGCTGGTAGACACTTGTCGAGGCCACTTCTCCCTACCAAATTGGTTTGAAGCATCACTT
>JAGVVM010007556.1:0-22884 GCA_019149425.1 Psidium friedrichsthalianum
TGGTCGACGAGGATTGCCGATATTCAATGGCCATCAAGCAAGGATCGTGAAGCCCTCATCGACGGCTAGTGAGGCTGGCCTTACAAAAATCTGGGTGATACGTCCACTCCCGCGTTCAAAAAACTATTCAAAATTTAAAACTCATTCAGCTTCTTCATTTCTTCTTCTTTTCACGCTTTCTCAAAGACACAAGCTACACGACACAATTTCTTTCCCAATTAATTAGACCACCTTGAGGCGCACCCGAGAGTGAAGCTACCTCGCCCAGATCTGGGCTAGGCTAGGGCTTTGTTAGCTAAGGGAATGTCATTGCCAGCTGCGGACAAGGCTACCTTGGCTAGATAGACTGAATTGGCATGATTAAAAAGGTTTTAAAATTGAATTAAAAAAAAAGTTTCCAGACTAAATTGGCACAGTGACAATAGATTTAGGCTTTTTTTTTAAATAATTTGTCAGATGAATTTCCAGTATCATTAATACGAATACAATTCATTTTCAATTGTTGGATGGCAAGTATTTTTGACATTCTAGGACAATCTTACCGGTAGTGGCAATCACAATCGACAGCGAGTGGCAACTGAAGACAACCGGCGGCGGCTGAAAATGTGGAATTGGAATTTGGATTCTCCTATTGCTAAGTGATCCAATTTTGCACTTTTGGAGAATTATCTTTCATGTAGAATCCAATTCCACATTTTTGTTGCTCTCTAAACATGAAAAACTTAGGAATCGGAAGCCCATTTCCAGATGAGGAAAAGATGGGTCTAATTTTGAGATGCACTTATATAATGTGTGTTCCATGTGTTGGAAAAAGACTTAATCAAGAGATTACTAGGAGAAGGCGCCAATCCATAGACTAAAGCGGTCGGGCTTTGAGACCATCTCCTTAGGAGAAACCCGACCCAATTCGAATTTGACCTAACCCTAAAGTAGCCATGCAATCTTTTTAAAGAAGGTGGGAGTCATGACCCTTCTTACTCACTCCCCCCAAAGTCAAACATTGTTTGCTATGATTCCCTTTTCGAATGCGAATCTCTATCTCTTTCTCTTTCACTCGTAGTGTGGGAAGAAGTGCACTCTAGAAAAAGATCGGGATTTTTCGTGATAATTTGAGAAAAAAATCTAAATAAAGGTATAAAGTGCACTCATTTTCTAAAATAAGAGTGTGAAGTAAATCTTATTTCAAATAAGGGCTTAAAGTGGCCAAATCGTCTCAATAAGTACTTTTGGACAATCGGCAAGCATGTGACTATTTTGGCCGTTAGAAAGGTGTATTTTAGTCAAAAAAAAATTTTGAGTATATATTTTTTATTTTTATTTTTTTCTCTCTTCCCTCCCTTGGACATCACCAGGCCTTGTGGATGGCCTGCAGAGGTCACTAGCCTCAAGCAAGGGCCACCGTTGGCTGCGTTGGATGAGAATCACCCTCTCTTGGGCTGGTGGGCGAGGGCAACCCTCGCCTTCTCCTGAGTGTTGCGACCTCCACCTACCCGTCATTGGCTGCTACGAGGAAGAGGGAAAAAAAAAGACAAAAACAAGAAGAAAAGATTAAAAAATGAAAGAAAAAAAGAAAAAGCAGAAAATTTTTAAAAATAAAGGACGAAAATGCCCTTCTGCTAGTCAATGTCTATTAGAGGGAAGAGGGGGAAAAAAGACAAAACAAGGAGAAAAGATTTTTAAAAAATGAAAAGGAAAAATTTTTAAAAAGCAAAGGGCGAAAATGCTATTCTGCAAGCAATGTCAAATTCTTTTTTGAGACTAATATGACCACTTCAAACTCTAAATGAGGGCATTTTAGGTTCTTATTTGAACGTGCAATAAAGCATTTTGTCATACATTCAATTCATGCAAAAGGCTAGATCCATGAAGAAACTTCATTACTTGCCCCTATAGCCACACCCCACAATGATGCAACTTTTCACAAGCTTTTTCAAAGATCATGCATCTTTCTTAATAAATTACTCATTGTATTTCAAATCAACATACGGGATTACCGCTCAATCTCACATCCAAATCAAGAATCAAGAAATAGATCTATAAAGAATCAAAAGGAAGCAATCATCACATCATTAAGAAAGACACCTCTAGTCAGTGTACTCAATTCATACATAGTCATCAGAAACATCTTTCTCTAGCTAGTTGCCTTGTAACAATGTCCTTTGAGACCCACCTAATTGGCCACTAAGAAGACAAAGTTCGCTTTTTTAAATTTATATCACAACATCTTTTTTGTGAGCAATTTGGTCTAACCACAAATTGCCCTTTCCACGTTTACATCAATGGTGGGGAATGTATGGCCCTTAGATGTTTAATGTTTCAAAACCCCATTTTTTTCCTCATAAAGCTTTGAACACAAATTTGTCTCTTGCTAATTCTTCCCATCTATCGTGCCAAGAAATCAATCATTTGAGAGAGGATAGACAATCGCCAACCGTGCAAGTCTTGATCTTACAGAATAATAGGTTCTCTTTAGCACTTTTATTGAATTTCTTTAGTGGAGCTTAGTGCTTATATATGATCGGCCTTGTTTTAAAGGTTTTGCTATGTGTCTTTGCTTTTTCTCTAGGGTTAACAGCATACTTTAATGAAAGGAGGTAGGGACCATTCTTTGCACGTACAAGGAAAGGAGAGAGTTGGGTGCTTTTAACGTTGCTTTCAAGCCTAAAAGATAATCTCTTATCTTTTTTGTAAAGAAATTGTATGGAATTGTTGATTGATCTTCATGTAGTGGTGGTCTATTCCATATCCTAGAGAGAAGGTGCTCACGTCAGCCTAGCTACAAACTTGGTACAAAGTGATGTCCAATAAAAGATCAAGAAAACAAAAAAGAAAATTAGTTTCTTGAAAAAATAGGTCGACAAATTTTTGCCAATCATCCTAAAGCAGATCATTATGACAAGAAAATTCACCTTAAGCTAATGATTCTAGATTCATGGAGTATCCGACCGATACTTGGTATGTAGATAAAACACGAATCAAAATCTGGACATGTGTTCATGATTTGCAAATTGATTACGAAGAAGAAATACTTTCATTGAAAAGGAAGGAAATTAAAGCAAAAGACAAGCAATTTGGCCACCTTTCTTTAATAGGATACATTTGCATGCTTGAAAATTTTCACTTGCATTTAGGAAATCTGCGTTTTTTTTTTTTTGCTAATGTTAGGGTTGCCGTCTCGATCATCAATTTAAAACATGCACTATTTAAACTACCACTTCCTCTATGATTGGTGTTATTGCCCGTTTGATCAGAGTCTTTTACAGTGTGAGGGACAAGACGGATACCCTGTGAGGTCTAGTGCTCTAGTCAATGGACAAAAAACTACGTGGAATTCAATCTTCTTTCACTAAGTGACACACGATTACTTTAGTCTCATCATTCATAGTATGAAACTATTCGCGATGTAAGAAGGTTGAATGCAACTATATGTGTGTTAAGCATAAGATTAGAGAAGATAACAAGGTGCCCAAACCAAGGATCCGATGCCGAACCCAAGACTTGGGTGCCCCAACCTGAGACACTGCGCTCACCATCAAGACCTTTGCCGCCCCAACCCAAGTCTCTAGACTTGGAATTTGGCCGGACCCTGGACTCAGGTGCCCCAACCTGGGATGCTGCGCTCACTGTCAAGACCTTTGCCACCCCAACCTGAGTCCTCGACAACCTCGACCCAAAGTCCTAGCGATTGGACTCAAATCCCTAGTGGCTTGGTATGTGACCCAGGCACCCGACTTGAGTTCTTGGCTCCCAAACCTTGGACATCAGTGGTCGGTCCTAAGATGCAAGCACCCTAACCTAGATCCCTGGCTAGCAAACCTGAGTTGCCGACATGAAGCCCCGCAAAGCGGGTGCCCAATATGGGTCCTTGACTGTCAGAGCCAAGACCGCATGTGACCCCAATTCGATTCGCCCCTAGAACCACCGGCCTCCTTAGCCGGGGTCCCCAATGGCCGGTGCTAGGAGGAAAGTCATCATCGCTAGGACTGAGGTTCTCGATGGACAGGATTCAAGTCCCTGGTGCCCAAATCAAGAACCCCAGTAACCAACCCGGCAACTTAACTGTCCAGAGCCGATTCCCAGCGGCCCAAACTTGGGTCCCCAGCAGGTCACAACCCAGGACATAGCACACGCCCCTAAGACCTCAACCGCCACAATCCAGGTCCTAGCAATAGACCCTAAGATCATGGCACCTGCAAGTCCCAGGACTGTATCACTCTTTTCTCAAAGGTGTGTTTCAACAACAAATATCAGAAACATGACTTCTACCTTTACTATTTGGAAATGAAAACTATACCCAAGAAATATCATATCACATTTCTTTAAAGCAACTTCTTTCGAAACTATATTTGGAACATGTTCCTTTTCGTGGAACAAATAGACCATTAGCATCTCCACTCACAAATATTGGTGTTGAAGTTGTTGTCCCACATCGCCTGACAGCAAGTCTTATATGCTATTTATATTCACGCGGTCTCCTTTCACCTAAAAGTTTAAGCTTTTTGGATTGGACTTTTTAACATGATATCAAAGCCAGTGTTGACTACCCCAATTATTCAAATTTCACTCTCGTAATCCGATTTTTAATTTCACTCTCATAATTTGGCTTACACGTGAGAGGGAATGTTGAAGTTGTTATTATCCCACATTACCTAATAACAAGTTTTATATGCTCTTTATATTCATATTATCTCCTTCCACCTAAAAACTTTAAGCTTTTGGATTTAATTTTTTAACAATTGGCTTGAGATTAGAAAAAATTGAAAACAAGATTGATCTCCTTCAAAATTGATCAAAAAATTGTCACTTATGTTTTGGGATAATTGTCCAAAAAGTTATAAACCTTTTGACGATTTACCATTTTTGTTATTAAACTTTCAATTGTGCCAATTAAGTCCTAAACCTTTTGAAGATTTGCTAATTTAGTCCTACACCATCCAATGGTGCCAACTTCGTCCTAAACCTTTTCAAGATTTGTCAATTTAGTCATAAACCTATTATTTGAAAAATTATTTGAAAGGACTATATTGACAACTTGTCAAAAGGTTTAGGACTAAATTGGCCTAATTGAAAGGTTTAGAATTGAATTGACCACTGTAAAACAGGCTAGGACTTTTTGGATAATTTTCCCCTTATGTTTTCAGTCCTCATCAACTAGTTGATCTTTTTCTTTGGACAAAAAGAGAATGTAGTTTCCATAAACTTGGCACAGACGGAAAATAGAATAAGAAAGTGTTCTTTTCTTATTTATGGCATTTTTTAAAGTGTTTGTTTCACTAAAAATTCAAGATTTGGGAAACATTGTCCACAAAATAATTGGTTATATTGCTTAAAAAAATTAGTCAATGAAAAATATTTTCATTATCAACAACAATTTATGACTAACTATTTTCAGGGGAGATGAAAATATATTCAATTCATTCATTTTTGTAAATGATATGAAAAATTATTTTTTAGAAATTATTTCTCAAATATTAAGTATTCCGTAAAACACACACCCTTAGTTTCTTCACTTTTTCTCTATGTAATCTCCTTGCCCGACAATTATAGTTGACTCTGGTTGCAAAGAGAGAGAAGTTAATGCTACATGTACTAAAAGATTATTATTTATATAAATATTTACATGTAATATGCATATAACATTTCCATAATTTGTTCTTAAATTCATGTACATTTAAACCTTAGCGG
The DNA here is from genome assembly GCA_019149425.1 of Psidium friedrichsthalianum. Classification (NCBI taxonomy): domain Eukaryota; kingdom Viridiplantae; phylum Streptophyta; class Magnoliopsida; order Myrtales; family Myrtaceae; genus Psidium; species Psidium friedrichsthalianum. The sequence continues at coordinate 5,686 of JAGVVM010007556.1, forward strand.
TAAAGCAATAAATCATAGCTTTTGACTTTTCAGAAATCGCAACAAACGAAACCCAAATATGTTAAATTGCCTCTTTTCTTAGCTTATTCATCTAGGCATCTATGTATGATAGAAAACCAACTTCTCAGATTTTGAGTTGTAGAAATCGCAAAATCTTTCCTTGAGCTGATCAAATACTCAAACGGAACACTTTCTCCCTCCTATCACCCTCTTTCTATGTGTCTAACTCCCTCTTTGATAGAACATGGATTGGGTATATACTTGAGAACAATAAACAAATTGTCCAAAAAGTCATAAATATATTGTATAGCGGCCAATTTAGCTCTAAATTTTCAAATTTGTCACTTTATTTCTAAACATGTTGACAACTTGCCAATATTCTTACATTTCAATTGTAGCGATTTAGTCCTAAACATTTTGATAATTTATCAATTTAGTCCTAAACCTTATAATAATTTGCCAATTTATTCATTTCGACCAACTTGAGCCGAAAATTGTGGACGTAGTGGTGTAGTCAATGTTGACAGTCTTATGTGACATGGCTGGCAGAAGGCTGGCACAGATGTTAAAACTATTTTTTATACGTTTTCTAATTTTTTTGAACTTTTTACAATTTTTTTTCTTTCCTTCTTCCTATGGCTAGTTGTCGAACCTTGGCGATGGACCTCACCGGCCTCGAGGGAGCCTCACCCGATCTAGCAATGGTTGGACCTTGCTCAGTGACGGCAAGGGCAAGCTTGGCCCAGGCAAGGCGCCAGATCTAGCAAGGGTAAGCCTCACTCGAGGCTGATAAAATTGACCTCACTGACCAAAGGAAGAAAAAAAATAAAGAAAAGAAAAATATAAATATAAAAAATTATCTAAGTCATCACTAATCATACCACGTAAGACCATCATGCTAGTGATTTCCGATCGAAATGGCCTAAAGGAGCAAATCAACAAATCGTTAAAAGTTTTAAGACCAAATTAATCAAAATATTTAATACTAAATTGACACAATTGAAACGTTTAGAACTAAATTGGCAAGTTGTCAAAAGGTTTATAGCTAAATTGAAAAAATTGAAAAGTTTAGGATTGAATCGGTGGCCATACAATAGGTTGAGGACTTTATGGACAATTTTTCCGGGAACGAAGTCACACAAAACATGAGAAAGAAACGATTACTTCGCATCAATATAATTTTCAACAGCAACCCTAACACACTTCAAAAACTATAAAGCAGTGGATGATCTCCAGTATATTCACATCCAGAGAGTTCTATGGTGCTTGTAATAAAGGGTTGGCCTACTTTAGTTCAACAAGCGAAGAGCTGCTAGGTCAAGGTTAGTCAAAGATAATGAATACAAAAAGTAGTAAAGCAAACAAAAGATAACTAAAGTTGAAATAGAGAATTGGTCTGGGAAAAGGCACATATTCCTTGCCACTTCTTTTCTTATGTGCAAAAGCATGTGGGCGTCTACAAACGTGGATTCCTCAACCTAAATCTACTCTCCTTTTAGGGTAAATTTTCAAAAGCAAAGAAAGATCCTTTTCCTAGCAATTATACTCCAATTACCTTATGTTTACGTAACCCTGATTTTCGCATTTGGCAAGTATTATAAAATAGAGTAATATCAGCTAATACGAAAATTGAGTTACAAAATGACATGACAATTGCCAACGGACACTTAAATAAATGGATCATGCTCGACGCTACATTACATTTTACTTCGTGAATCAGTTTTACACGGGAATGCCTTATTTGAAGAAGAGGGGCTTGCCTTTTTTAAGAAAGATAAATCCGAAATAGCTTTTGCAGACTTAGCAAGATTTCACATGGAGGATTTTATTACAAGTTTCTTTTCCCGATCATGAAAATCTTGGTCAGAACTGGATCTTATATTTAACACTAACCGTGTATTATCACAAGTCACAATTTAACATCTTAATTACAAGTGTTTTCAGTCGGTAATTTTCATTAGAGCCTAACTAATAGAACCACGTATCATTAATTATACAGTTGATGCACATTTCCAAGGTGGTCCAAGTCCTATCACTGTTAACCCAGCTACGCATCTCCTCCTTTGAACTATAAAATATATATATATATATATATATATATATAGAGAGAGAGAGAGAGAGAGAGAGAGAGAGAGAGGCGGGGGGGGGGGGTTGCTAATAAAACCACAATTCATGCTATGCTTTCTTGGAATTCCACACAGGATAACACATGCTACAAGACAAACCCTAAAATCTCTTCCCCAGTATAAACCCTTCCAAGAAAGGGAATAAAAGGAACAGTGCAACTTCACATGGCTTGGACTCATCTCCTTGTAAGCTAATCCCATGTCAAGCCCCTCCATGCCTTGATACTATGAATACCCTTTTTGAACTCTCTCTGCTTGAATTTGCTCGAGTGACTATATACAACAGACACATATCTAGAGACACACTTGGAGAGAGAGACAGAACACAGTCATTCCTTCATTTCAACCAGAAAGAGACAACCAAGGAACAAACATACCCGTGGTGACAACGTTTTGCTTTTCCCCAAGGACTGTTCATTTGAAATTCCACAAAAGAAAATTACTTCTTTCAAGAGAGAGAAAGAGAGAGGGTATGCGCAGGAATCTTGATTTCGTGAGGGCCTTGAAAGTTGAAAGGGTGTGATGTTGGGAGGAGGAGAGAATATTCTTAAGTCGCCTAAGTTCAACAGCTTAAGTCCAAGGGAGGTATTGTAAAGAAATGGGGAATGATTAGATTATGATTAAGGGGACTGACAGCAAAAGTCAGCCCACAAGCAGACGCTCTTCCCACACTTCCAAAAATTCACTGCCTTTGTCAGCTCGCTGTCTTTTAACCTCTTCCACCACCCTTCCCTTATTTTCATCTTTTAATTTCATCACACATTCAAAAAATCCCTGCAATCTATATACACACACATGATTAAATAATGCTTATTAGTTTATAAAAAAAAAGGAGGGGAAATAAATAATGTTTCAAAATCCCTTCATCTATCTTTTACATGATTAAAGAATGTAATTTTGTAATATTTACTCGCGAGTCAATTAATTAGTAACCACTAAACAGAAATAAAGAGAAAGGAAAAACATAAAACATGTGGCTTTTGTAATTCAAGACCAACCCACTTCAACTTTTCTGCCTTGTGATGGTGGGTTTATAAGCAGCCTTCGAAGTACAACCGAAAGTTTTATTTTTCTGCCCTTAAAGAGTGGCATAGTACTAGTAGTGCCTGTGCTGGCAAAAAGGAGAGGAACAAAATATTCAATCATTCAGTTTACTACATCTACCAATCAATAATCGACCAACCACTCAAACTTAAAAATTGACTCAATGGGCTACCTACATACACGAACTCCTACATATGCATGACATCCACTACGATATTACTTAATGGATCCGTATCCTGTAAATTTACGAAGTAAATTTACATCTTAAATATGAGTGAAATTAACGCCTCGTCGCACGTGTTATGTCATGGTCTAGATGTCTTTTCCATTTTCCCACCCTCACCTAATTCCGATTGTTTGCACCTAGTTGAGGCAGTAGGGTACTACTTGAGACGGTGGCCGGCAATCTCGAATGCAACGGCGGAAGATGGGAGGCTAAGGCGGCAGCGGAACAGAGCATGGCAGCGTCGACACGGGGGAATGGTTGGCACCGCTAAGATGATGGTGGCCTGCCTGGGTTCGTTGTGGTGGAGGATGGGGAAGGAGAGAGACAAAGAGGAGGGGATGCATACGATTTTTGGTTTTCTTAATAACTTTTCCTAAATCACAAGGGTATTTTGGTCCAAAAGTAACTAAACCGATTAAATTTACACCTATCTAAACTTAGAGGATCCCATACCAAAAAAATTTAGAGGACCCCCATCCTTACCTAATTTGCTAGGTTCACTTCAAAATTCACCAGTCCATAGTGCTTCAACCAAAAAAATTGGTTTTCATAACCAAACTACACGCATTTTCATTTCAAAAGGGCTAAATCTTGGTATTAATGTACAAACACTAGCAACGTTAATAATTCTTAGCTTATTGAAATTAATTAAAATGACCAAGTGGATTTGATATCTTGACAAGGAGATCCATGCTCTCGCAAAGAACTGCCATCCGGACGATTATTCCTTTCAATGTCTTTTTTTTTTTTTTGTCGTTTGCATTGGATTTACCTTGCTCGACAGGTGGACACGGGCATGTCGCCACGTGCACGGGAGATTTAAAAGATCCTCATGTTCCAAGAACCCTTAAAAAAAAAAAAAAGCGCAAACACAAATACTTTCCTTAATCCATACCCACGAAAATTAGCAACATAAACAGTAAGCGATGAGCCAGAAACTCACCGAGGGAATTTAATTTACGTTTTATGAGATATGTATGCCTTACCGGTCAAGCTCACTGAGTCGCCATCGCATATAAGTTTCCTTGTCAATATTTGCATCTTTTTGACAAAGAAAAAAGCAAATCCACCGTCCTTAGTACGAAAAGTGTGTTTGAATGGAACTTCAAATGATAGGTATGAAATACAGAAGACTAATCTTATGCATCACTTGTGTACATGCCTACCAAATGGAATGGAGATTTTTTTTTTTTTTTTTAACTTAAAAATGCATTTTCCTCCTACTTCTTGGGACAAATTATCACGTTATTGAAAAGTGGGTAACCCACGTTATCATAAATTGTTGGATAAAAAATATGGAGAAACTGGGTGAAGGAACAAAATCTGAAATAAAAAATTAAGAGGTTGTAACAAAGCATGTTCTATGAATATTGTCATCACTTTAATGTGGTATCAGAGAAAGATTTCAAACCTGCAACACGTTCTCCTTTGTTTCTACATTTTTCTTGTTTTTGCGGGTATGGACCTTAATATGTGAGGGGATTCTGAAAATCTAAAATGTATGTTACAATTGTTTTATAATAGTTCTAATTTCTAGAAACTTTTTTCATGCAATGAACTTGAAGAATTACAAACTAAATTCTTACTAGTAAATCCGAATATATAATCATAATTAAAGAGATTTTCAACACTCCTTAGGAGCTCTTGTAAAATCTCGAAATAAATCTTATTTGATTGGGTCCCAACTGCCAATATTTGTATTGACATTTTTAAAAGAAAATGGAAATAAGTGAATCCATGAAGCGTTTTTGGAAGAGAGAACACAAATAGACAAGTAGGAAAAACACAAAAGGCTAAGGAAAATTATTGGATAATCATTCCAATGGGTGTGCAAAAGGCAAAGAGACAACCTATTCCCTCAACCTCATCATAAGTGTCATCATTCACCTTTTTTCTCTCTGCCTTGCCCGCTACTCCCCTTCCTTCGTTTTAACTTTTCACTACCTCCCACAAATATATAAACTTATTTCAACATTACTTAACAACACCATATGAACAACTTTAACTAAAATATTTACATCACGGAGAGAGAGAGAGAGAGAGAGAGAGAGACCCTGTTGTTAGGGTTAAGAGCATAAATATATACCGGCTCTCTTGGGTTTTGTCTGAAATTTCCATCTGAGGTTGTTGTTGAACTCATGTTTGTGTTGTTGAGCTTTTCTTAATAGACACAAGAGTCAACCGAGTCCGAGAGAGAAAGAGATGTTAGAGAACATGGCCTCACGAGAAGTGATCCCAAATGGCTTTGCTCATCAGAACCCGAGTCTTCCTGGATCCAATCCATCACCACCTTCCACCACCAAGAAGAAGAGAAATCTCCCAGGAACTCCAGGCAAGTTTACTTGTTATCTTCTTCTTCTTCTTCTTCTTCTCTCGCTATGAAGATTCAGGGGCTATGATTGGGTTTATCCAGAAGTCAAAAAGCTCACCTTGCACCAAGCAAGTTCTGGGTAACTAATCTTTTTCTTAATTGGTACACGTGTTTTTTTTTCCCCCTTACAGATCCAGAAGCTGAAGTTGTAGCTCTATCGCCAAAGACCTTGATGGCGACGAACCGTTTCTTGTGTGACATATGCGGAAAGGGGTTTCAGAGGGACCAGAACCTGCAGCTTCACCGGCGAGGGCACAACTTGCCGTGGAAGCTGAAGCAGCGGAGCACCAAGGAGCCGAGGAAGCGCGTGTACGTCTGCCCCGAGAAGACGTGCGTCCACAACCACCCGTCAAGGGCGCTCGGGGACCTGACCGGGATCAAGAAGCACTTCTGCCGGAAGCACGGAGAGAAAAAGTGGAAGTGCGAAAAGTGCTCCAAGCGGTACGCGGTTCAGTCGGATTGGAAGGCGCATTCGAAGACCTGTGGCACCAGAGAGTATCGATGCGATTGTGGTACTCTCTTTTCGAGGTAAAAATTACTGTTCTTCGTCTTCATATGTTTACCTTTCTATGATCCAATGACGCCTGAGACGAAACTGGGAAGTTTTGACGCAAAGCAAGAAGAACTTCGATAAGAAGTTGGGAAAATTATCCAACGGAAAAGTTACCGCTCATGATGTTCCAGATTTTGCTTTTTGACTTGGACGTTTTTTGTGGACTTTCTTTCCAAAGTAATACTGATTAAATTTTTGGTCGAGAAAGCAAAAAAGTGGAATCTAGTGTGGTAACTGTGGTTGTGGGACTTGACTCTTATGACAACCCACTCGAATAGGATCTTATAATCACAAGTTTGTTTTTCTTTTTTAGTTCCAACACATCCAAGAAAAACCTAAGAAAAAACCCGATAACCATGTAGCGATCTCTTTTTGGATGCAATTTCCATGGGGATGTGGTCGCTGATGATCACCTGAAAAAGGCGAGTGAGAGTGAGGACAAAGGAGATAGATTGGTGTCTTTGCTGATTTTTGTGGTATCCTAAGTATATATATCCAAAAATTCATTCATTTCTTTGATAACGTTGGTCACTTCACATCTAGACAATGGATGGCTTCTTTATTCTTGTCATCTTCCCTCATAGGTTCTAGTCAGCATCAGTTTATATGATTACAGAAATGAAAGCTCAAGTTCTCGAAGAGCCTAGGGAAAATATCTTGTGAAGTTTGCTTAAAACCTTACTTCACCATTGATGTGAAAGCAACAATGATAAGCCTAAGCTTAAGCAGTTTCTCAACTTGTAAGTTTCGACAGTCCAAAAGAAGAGTGACTATATTTTTCTGTCATTACCGTGGGATCTCATTCTTCCCTTATCTGCTAGTCTATGTCTACGAAAATGGTACGAGGCGGTTACGGTCGTGGAATCCTATCTTTCTTGCGCTTCATGCCCTCCTTTTTTTGTTTGTTTTGCCTCTAATGGCCGCTTCGTTACCGGTTGTCATGTATCTGGCAAAACAAGACTGATTCCTTCTGTCGAATAACTTCATTTCGCAGGCGAGACAGCTTCATAACTCATAGAGCGTTCTGCGATGCGTTGGCCGAGGAGACGGCGAGAGTCAACGCCGCCTCCGCCATGAACCCAACGACTGCCTACCACTTCATGGGCGCTCGCTCCTCCCTCCGAACCTCTCACCGAACTTGCCTTCCATCTTCAAGCCGATCTCAAGCAACATGAGAACCGAGCCCATGATGAATCACCAAACCAGAAATGGTGGTGTTGGTGGTGGGGGTGGTGGTGGTGGACTTTCTCTATGGATGGGTCAAACCTCACATCCCCAAGAATCATCACTAGGCATCAATTTGCAAGAGATTCACCAACTTGAGTCTCTAACTGATCCCTCAGCTACACATTTGTATGCCGACAACACTGGCCCAAACAACCACCCTCCGCCGTCAGATCACAATCTGAGCAGCTGGGTCTTTGGAAGCCGGTTCTCATCAAACACCGCCTGTGAGGACATCAGCATAAACCCTCCTCCACTTCACCACATGAAGGAAGGTCCAAATCACAATCATCATCAGAACAACATCCTAAGCGTCCCTTCACTGTACAGCACTCAGCATCACCAACCAGCTTCATCTCCGGCGAACATGTCCGCGACAGCTCTCTTGCAGAAGGCGGCGCAGATGGGAGCCACGTCAGCCACGGAGCCATCTTTCTTGGGGAGCTTTGGGTTGAAGCCCTGCGATACTAATGGTCAACGACCTCAAGATCAAGATGACAAGCTTTGTGGGCTTTTTGGGTCAAACCAAATGCCAAGCTCCGACGCTGCAGAGGACATAACGCTGAGCATATTGCAAGCATACCCACCACCTGCGAAACGCAGGAACATCACTCAGAGTGATGATAACAATGCTTCTTCTGGAGGTGGGCAAACTAGGGATTTCTTGGGCGTGGGCGTGCACACCATGTGCAACCCTCCATCCATCAATGGTTGGATCTGATGATGATGGTGATGAGGATGATGTTGACGGTGATGGTGATGGTGATGATGATCATGAACAGTGTGCTCATGCAAGGGAAAAAAAAAAGGCAATTTGACAAAAAAGTAGGAGTTCCTGACGGGAAAGTTGGAAACTTTACAATGGGAGAGTGAGGGGGCAAGAAAAAAAAAGGTTGGCATATTTGAGTGCTGACGAATTTGCCCTAAATAGTTTGGTGTGCTCGGACAGGAACCTTATGGGGGTCGAAGAAGATATCCATGCATATTCTCTCTTACCTCTTCAAAGGTTGATGATTTCATTTATGAAAAAAAAAAAAAGGCTGGTGACTTTAAATAGCGTTTGTTCTAATGGAGGTGGTGGACTTAGTGGGGGACAAAGGGAGGAGCTTCACTTTTTTGCTGCATTATTGCAATGTCATTTCTTCTCTTCTTTGGTTGTTTGTCTTGTCAAAGAAAAGAAAAGAAAAGAAAAATGTAAAGAGTGAGACGAATCTAAAGAACGTTCAGTGGGAACAAAGGCTTGATCCTAGCGCAAAGCACAGGGCTTGAAGCCAACTGGTGGTATTAATTACAGACCTTTTCACACCGCTCAAACCATGCATTCAAGCTTAATTTATGTTTATATGAGTAGGATTAGATGGAGCTCGGACATGCAAGAACTAGGGTTGTCAAGGGGTCGCGTTGCGTGGGGCTTTTTTGACAGCCCTAGCAAGAACTTGGGGGCGGAGATAGTTGTCTGTGCTGCTTTTCTTCTGTATATACATATGTTAATCTGCTGCTCCTGTTTTCCTTTAGTTTTCACTATGATCTTGTCTAACTCTCTGCCTGTAATGAAGTTCTGCTGCAAATGTTTTAGGTTGTCGGTGATAAAGGTTATTTTCATGCATAGATATTCATGTGAATTGTTTTTAATCGCACCTGATCACAAATTTTTCATTGGGTACAGTGGCACAAATATTATTTTATTTCTTAAGTGAATGATCTTCCCAAAATATATATATATATATGATAAGTATACTTCTAAGTATATGAGTGATCCTAAAAACAGGCACACACCTAAAACAATACAAATGGGTATCACGCAGAGCATTATTTTATTCGTCCGTCGATAGTGTAAAGGATCGGAATAACAACCATTTAACATATGACATGTGTGTGATTAATACGAAGAAATGTTTACTATCACGAAAAATCTCAAATTGGTATACCCGTCAAAAAATTTTCCCTAATTAATTTTTAGTCATGAAAAAAAAAAAAACTGTGACAAATTACCCCTCAAACTAACCTTTAGTTCACCAAAAACCAAACCGGTATACCTGTGACAAATTTACCCCAAATTGATATGAATTTCCACATGGACTTATTACAACAATTAAGTTATTGCTATGTGTAATCCAGCTTGGCCATTTCACGGTATAATTTAACTAAAGTTAACAGATGGTAAATTTGTCACGAGTATATCAATTTAGGATTTTTGATGAATCAAAACTTAGTTTTGGACAAATTTACTATAGGTGTGCCTATTTCTAGTTTTGATGACCCAAAAATTAATTTGGGGTAGAGCTGTCAATTCCAAGCTTTTCATGATCAACTCAATGAGAAAATGGGTCCGTAATCGAACCATGGCAAGTGTCATATATCCTTTGCTGTAATGATGTATTTCTTTTACAGCATAAGCAAGAAAGCCTATGACATGATAAAAGCATCAAAGCATGTCAAAACAGTTGCCCTCTTTCCTTTTCATGGATGTTCATCTCTTAATGGTTTTCTTGTACCAGCCAAACACCATCATTTTCAAGTGCGCTTGAACGTGCATATACAGACAGCGAGTGCACTTTCACTTTAGTTCTTACGTTATAGAGAACTTTATATTGTGTTCATGTATCTCCAATGGCTTTACTCTTCCCTCCAACAAGATTTACTTTGCCTTTTGCTGAAAACACATGCAGTACAGACATGAGGAAAGACCTCAAGAAATCAAAAAGGAAAAAGATTGATTGTCATGAGGGGGTAAAAGGAAAAAGAGAAGCTGACGTTGTCTCTACCAAGAAAAAAAAAATCCTTTAGGCTTTGAGATGTTGAGAGGATCAAAGCATTCGCGTGGAGTTTGGTACAAGTTAACCGGGAAACTTGACACATAAAACTAGGGAGAATTACCAAAAAGTCTTAAATCTTTTGTAATTGTGTCAATTCAATCCTAAATTTTTGTCATTTGTGTCAATTTGATCCATTTGGCTGACCAACGCTAAGATATACTATTTTAATTAATATTTCAATAAATTTTTTGAATCGTTCATGATTTTTTTTTTCTCCTTTTCTTTAGTTTTTTCCCCCCCAACAATTAGTGCCAGGGAGGAGAGGCCGCACCACCTTCATCTGTATGGGCAACAAACGCAATGCCCTCAACTCCTGTGCCAACAAGGGTGTCCTAACCCTAAGGGTTGGGAAAAAACTAATGAAAGAAAAGGAAAAAAGAACAATCATAAAAAAAATTCAAAAAATTTTGTTCAGATATTATTTAAAAGTTCACATTAGAGCCAGCAATGCCAACGTCAACATCTTGGGTCAAATGGACTAGATTGCACAAATGTATACAATTTTAGGGCTGAATTGATACAATTATAATAAGTTTGCAATTTTTTTGGTAACTTTTACCAATCAAAATATAGAGAAAATTAACAAAAAAGTTCTAAACCTATTGCAATTATATCAATTCGATGTTAAACCTTTTTTTTTAACACCATTGAGTCCTAAAACTTTTATAATTATGCCAATTCAATCCTTTGACTAGGCCGGCGTTGATGTAGCAATATTTAATCATTTTCAAAGTTTTTTAGTTTTTTTTTTTATCTTTTTAATAACCTTTTTCTCCTGTCTTTTTTTATTTTTACTTTTTCTTTTATTTTTGTAGGGTTTGGGCCAACAGTCCTACCTATCGCCAACCACCTGGGCGATGGCTCTTGACCCTCCTCGCCCAACTGCAGCGAGGTCAGGGCCGACTACCTCATTGCAATTGGGTGAGGGATTTGTGGCTGTCGCCTATGCAGCCATGGCGAGCCCAACAAATCAGTGAGGTGTGAGCCCTCGCCCCGATCGCAAGCAAGGGCTAGCGAGCCTCGCTAACGATTGCCATTGCCCTTGCCCCAGCGGCAAGAGAGGGTTGCGACCCTTGTCCCGTGGAGCTAGTGGCCAACAAGGCTACTGTCCAACCCAAAAAAAAAAAAAAAGTAAAAAAGTAGACAAAAAAAGTTATTCAAAAAATAATTCAAAATAATTAAAATATTATTTAAAAAAATTTCACATCAACGCCGGCCAATCAAATAGACTAAATTAGCACAGTTGCAAAAGGTTTAAAACTTAATTAGCAAAAAAAAAAATATTTATAACTAAATTGGCACAATAGCAATAAGTTTTAGGACTTTTTGGGTATATCCCATAAATATTGTTGTAGAGCTTAGTGACAACTAAATGCAAATCTCTAGCTTCAGCTTTTGAGTCTTTGAGAGCTACGATTGTAAAGCATCGCAAGGGGAAAAGCTTAATATTGTTTGCATTTGCCTTGTCCTTATATTAGGAAAAAGAAAAAGAATTGGCGAAAAACACATGGGTTTCCTCAGTATAATGGAATAAGTTAAAAGGGTTCGGACCCAAAAAAAAAAAGAATAAGTTAGGGTTTGAATTTTTGTGTGTGGGTTTTTTGGGGGGGGGGGTGTTTAAAAGGGATATTCTTGCTAGCGAGAAATTTAGGATTAGAGAAGGAAAAGTGAACACAGATAGGTTTTCTCACAGAGCTAGAATGTTTTTTCATTTAGTAAAGAAGCTTCTCTATTGAGGCAATGTCGACCGTCAGGCGGCGAAAGCGTAGGGTTTTTTTTTTTTTTTTTGTTTTTCGAAATACGACGGTGCAATGATAAATGAAAGGTAAAGTCCTTGCAAAAAAAGTATAGATCTCAAAAAGTAGATGATCAAAATGTAATTGAACATAACTTTGAAGAGTCATGCATGAATTGGATTCAGTTCTTTAATATCCCGGATACAAAGCGTAGCGGCCTCGGCGACTCTGGAAGTCCATAAGAAATCTTGCAAGTAAGGTAAATTATGGGCGGACGGGGCGGCTTGGGCCAATGTCCTTACATTGGAAAGCCGACCCACCCCAATTTTTTGGCTAGAGGGTCCCTCCCTTGCCCAAAGATTTGTAGTAACGTAAACACCAATACATTTAGGGTAGGCGCCAATTTTTAAGGGCCAAGCTAGTACCATCCAATATTACCTAAATTTTCATGAATTCCGCTAAATAAACGTTAAACGTTCGGCGGGGGTCGGGGCCATTGCTAGTAGCCCTAAACGCCCCAAAGCAATTTGCAACGAGTTGATAGAATTTGAGCAAGTAGTGGCCTGCAAAATCTATAATGAAAAATAAGTCCCTGGAAAAAAAATATCTAAAGGAAGAAGGGAGCGCGCCTAACCTAACAACTCTGGGTTTTGCAATGATCTTGTGCAGGGGAGGTGCAGAGTACTTTTTCCTATCAGCTCATAAAGTTCCATTATCGACGATGCAACGCAACGACCGAGTTTTAAATCGGGAACGACGAGGAGAGATGATTCAGGAGTTCCCTAAAGGTCGTGTTAGTCAAATGCTATCCCGACTTCGATGTTAATTCATGTCCCACTTAATTCCTTAAAAAAAATGAAAAACCACTAACTTTAACTCGTCTAATCCCAATTGTTTCCCCGTCCTTTTTTTTTTGGGTGAGAAAGAATCAACAAACTTTCAATTATAATCTCAATTCTCGGCCCTGCATACAAAAACTTTATCCTCATTTCTTCTTCTTCAAAATTCTCGACCACGTCAAAGTCCAACTAGAGGTTAATTATCAAATTTGCGCACTCATTAGCACCCTCTGCCATTCGTTGGAACAAAACACTACATCCTAATGGTTGGTAATTTTGGAAAAATCAGCACGATTTTTTTATACACTGCGATTACGACAAATTGTCTTGAACCTAAACTTGAGGGCTCCTAAGGGAATGAAGCCGCAAATGAAGTAGCCCCTTTTTTTTTGCCAAAAAGAAGGTACAGTAAACGTGGTGTCGGTTCGCGCAAGTGGGCTGAATGGGGGCCATGCCCGAGTATGCTAGCTACCCCCCCTCATCATTTTCGGGCCCAACTGAGAGCGCTTTCCCTCCCGCTCCTTTCCTCATTGTATTTGCAGGAATAATAGGCGGGGGGGGGTAGGGCCATATTCGAGTCCAAGCCCGGGTTGACCTTGTAACTAAAACGCCCTTCCTTAGACCCGCCCAGATTTGCCCTTAGGCCCCATGATCTACAAGGCTTTGAGCTTGTAGGCTCCATGATAATGTGAGAAACCGATGGTCTATATAAATGGGCCCACTTGACCTTTCCACGCTGGTGTGGTATTAAATCGTTGGCAGAATTAACAACAAAGTAGTCGAGTTACGAATGGAATGCTAATTGAAAGAAAACAGGTATCCAAGGTTCATATTCATCATGGCCTTTAGATTTTGGATCAAACGGTCCGTGGGATATCAAGGTCTAGACCGACGGATGGCAATTGAAGCTGGCACTGGAAGCTTTCTGGCGCTCCTCCTAGACGTGCCCTCCGAATAGCTGGAGTGCTTGTGAAGCTAGCCTGAGCTGGTCTCCCTCATCAATTTTTGTGCTCGCACTTCCTGCCGGACTTGACACCTCATTGTGGTCAACGTAGTAGCATCTCAACATGATCTATCACTCCTTAGCAAATTTTCGGTGCTTCTCTTATCTCTCCTCTCCTTCTGATTACATCATATGCGTCAAAATACTTCATTTTGTCCCCCTTTTTCTTTCTTCCCTCTTCATCTCCTTTTCTAACTCTATTCCTACAGGTTATCTCTCTACTTCTCTCCCCAAATAAACTTGGCCTAGTTAATTGCAAAATTTTAAAGGAAAAAATTTTTCGAATTCGAACAACCAAAAGAAAAAAAAAACGAGTCCTGTGCATTTGCAGAGTATCACATTGGTCGATTACCCATATACTTGTACTTACCTGTTAAACTTTTCCGGCTTTACCTGCTCGGCTCTTTTCCCATTCTTCACACTTCACTCTTTCAAATCTTCTTCCAGTTCAGATTTCAGCCTCTTACGAATCCTCTTATCTTCGAATTAATCTTACTTTCTTTATCCTTCTCTCCTAAGGTCTCTCTACATACATATTATGAATTTAATGATCTATTTCTATTATCTCATGTAATCGGAGGTGTGAACTTATTACTATTTTTTCCGTGGCCTTCAAGCGTCTCAAAAAAAAAAGAATTAACATTGAAATTAAATCGTTTGCAATCTATCACCATATAAACTCTTTTTCACTCTTCTTATCTCTCTTCTCAACCTAACAGTTAAACTAGCAGAGGGGGGGGTCTCCAACTTCCTCTTTGGTCAATACAACATCAATTCAAACCTTACCCTATTCATTTCAACCTTTTTCTGTTACTTTTTCTTTCAATCAATGTTTGTTCCAATAAGTTTTGGATCCCTACTTGTTGAATTCTTCCACAATCCTCACAGATTATCTTCTCTCCTTCTTCTAACATTAATAACTCATTTTTTTCCTTCCCTTACTTTAGAATCACTCTTATCCGTATCTTCTCTCTACCATTTTTCTTCTAAATATATACTCTTTTCCTTTTCCACCTCCTTAATCAAATTCTTTCTCTCAATAAACTTCATCAAATCCTTCTATAATAAATCCCACAATAACCTCATAAATAAAAATATACATCACAATTACTCCAAAAAATAAAATTTCAATCAAAAATCTAATCGATCTTTTAAAACATTAATATCCTTCCCTTATAATATATAATACACCCAATACGTATAATTTAAACATCAATCAATTCATCCTAACAATAAATCATCCTAAATACCTCCTTATAAAACAAAACAGAAAAAATATCCATTTAAAAAATAAATTTAAAATTGAAAAACGTGATAAAACAACATTAGCGTAAAAAAAAAAATAAATAAAAAACAATAAAAAAGAATGAAGCGAAATCACAATTCCTCCAACTCTTCGATAATCTCTTTCATCTCACACTCCCCCCCTCCCCCGAAATCAATCTCCTCTCGACACATCCTCCTCTGTTCATCCCGTCCAAACCCTAACTATTCGTACTTTTCTCCCTCTTTTCTATTCCCTCTTCAATCATCCTTTCCTTCTTTTCTCCCCTTCCTCTCTTCTCCCTTTCCTCTCTTTTTCCCTCTCTTTACAAACGATCTCCCTCTCCTCTGCCCTCACCTTTTTTTTCTCTTCTTTTCCTCCAATTACATCTCTGAGTAAAGTCCGCGATGCGTTTAAAAATCTCTTTACATCATTCTTTTTCCCTCGTGCTTTGTGGTCTCCCTTCCCTCTGTCCATTGATCCTAAAAAACTAACATTTCCTATTTCAGAGTGATCCAATTTTGTGCGCGTCTTTCCTTCATTCGTACACTCTACGATATACGTTTCCCAACACAAAAACCAACACAAATCAAACTCAACTCTTTTCACATCTACTCAACCTTACTATCTATCTTATTAAAGTCCACTTGATCTTCCTACAGCTCTTTTTACACCTGTTTCATCAGTCTTTGCTTATACGCTTAATGCACCCACATTGTTATTTGCCTCTGGCTTTACCAACATCCCTTTCGTGTCCTCTTCCAATCCTAAGAAAAACGAGTACAATCTTTCAATCCGTCATAGTTACCTTCCTTTCTCCATCCCTTCTTTAATTTCCACCCTTTCCCCTCATCATGAGCTTTCCATCTGCAGCTCTCTTTTTGATCCATTTATTTCTCCTCCTCTTTTCCTTTTTCACTTTCTGTTAGCTAAGCAAATCTTTTCTTCACATCCTCTGCTCTACATTCTTTGCTCTTTTCCTTTTTCATCACTAATATCTCCACCTCTTTATCACTCTTAATCAGTAACTTCTTTCTTTTTCCTCTCTCTCTTTCCTTCATACTCTCTTTTTCTGTTCCCTCTCTTTTACCTCCCTCAACGCCCCAAAAGAACCTGACTTCTCTTTTTTTTTTTTATTCTGTTTTTTTTTTTACGAAAAGTTACTAGTTAAGAGAAGACTCTCTTCTAAGACTTAAAGAGAAGGCAGTCTTAAAGACTCTTTTTTTAGACTACTAAGACTTTTATGTGTGCTGTGCTTTCGATTCTCTAATCCCACAAGTGGACTCCCTTTTTTATTCTTTTTTTTTTTCTTACTTTCTACTTTGGCTTCGAGATCAATTTCAATGTGTGCCTCCAATAAACCCTGATTCATCTTCTTCTAATTGTCTCTCTATACTCTCTTAACTTTTAACTAATTTCTATCTTCCTCTCTTCCTTTTCCTTTTCTAAATTTCTCTCCTTTTCCTGTTGGCTTCCCCTTGCCTTTATCTCTTTTGGGGATCCCTCCATCCTCTTTACTTCCATTTCTTTGATCGGCGTTTGCGTTTCCCACCATCTTGAGCTTTCAACAATAATTCCTACTCTATATCTATGACTTTCATCACCAACCAAAAAACCGCCACCAACCAAGCCCCCATAATTCTCATCTTATAAAATACTCGCCTTCGATTCTTGGCAAAAAAAGACCGCCCGACAAATAATTCGGTAGACGGTACTTACCAGATGTCCTTTTATCAGGTGCTATGTTAGTCAGTGTCTCACTATAAAATACTAAAAATTGAAATAACGGGAATGTGTTTGTAGTATTAGCGTGTCTTCTATCCCAAAATCTTTGTTTTCACTTAATATCTTATTAAGTTTCTTTAAGCGTCTTTGTTTTCCGTTCTTCTTAGATCTTTTTTCATTTTTTTTGATCTTTTTTTTTTATTTTTATTTTTGACTTTTTTAGTTTTTTTAAGCTCGTCTGTTCTGATTTCAATGCCTTGTCTCTCCATATT
>JAGVVM010007557.1:0-11000 GCA_019149425.1 Psidium friedrichsthalianum
GATTTAGCCAACTAGTGAACGTATTGTGCAAGGATTATCCATGGGACAATTGGTGGTAAAGATGAAGCTTTCTAGTGGTACTGTTAGATTGAGGAGTAGTTACATGCCTTTTAAATCCCTCCGTGATACCATGAACTTATGTAAAGTAAATGACTCAAGGGAACGAAAATATATGCATGTATATAAACTCCATATTTTGTGAGTCTGTTGATTGAGATCTGTGTGTCTATAATAGGTTAGTTAACCCCATGAGGTTGTGCCCTTTAAACGTGTCTACCCCATTGCATGCACTTATTTGTGGCCTCACCTGTTTATAGTCTTTCGCATGTACCTTCTGTTATAATCATAATATCATATTAAAGCAGTGTGACAGTCTGAAAATTCGACCCAATTGTCAGAATTTCTAAATGAATGGAAATGCTTCGTTAATACACTCTAGTCGACGCTCACTCAGGATTAGCTACCCTGAGATGACCAACCGAAGGGGAAAGGCTATCTGAGAATTTTTCCCAATCAGCCGCCCGTTGGTCTGAGACTGAGACCGAGTCGGTATTTAATGAAATTGACCACAAAATGAAATTCGACGATGGACAATCGAATCAGTAAGATAAACACAAAGAAGAAATGGATTCAGTTTCGGAAATGTCGTCTGAAGGTCAGACAGTCGGTGCACGTCGAGAAGCAAGACGTGAAAGGAAAATTACCGAAATGCCCCCGGTAAATGCTCAGTCCTTAGAATTAGATAAATTAGGATTTTGAGAATAGAATCGATAGACCGACACCAAAACCAGTCCAGACTCCGTTCGCGCTCGGGACCCGATCGGTGCATTTGGCACGCAAATCGAGGCAAGTTAAATCAGATGTCACATCAATCAATCAAGTGTCAAATCAATCCATCAATCACATCAATCATGGCACAATTCCCCATGAAATCACATCTAGTCAAAGTTCACATCCATGTCACTATTCTACCAAACCCCATTATAAGCTATTTTATTTGATTTTATTACCTTATAATCTTTCACTCTCTCTCCTCCCTTCATTATTTTCGGCCGTGACTCTCTCTCCCTCCCGACGTCTCCCTCTCCCTCTCGGATCTCTCTTCGTCCGCCCGTCCGCCGCCCGAGCCGCCGACCAGCCACCGTCGTCGCTTCATCCTCCTCCGGTGAGTCCTCTAACCCTTCTCCTCCTTGTTCTCGCGGCCGTGGAGGCCGTGAAGCCATGACCCCGTCTCACCTCTCTCTCTCGTTCGTCCGCGTGAAGCCGCCCGAGCCACCGTCCACGTCGTCGTCGTCCGGCCGTCGTCGACTCCACCTCGCCGTCCCGTCGTCTTGGTGAGTTCCCTGGCCCCTTGTCCTTGCTATTTCGTGACCATGGAGGTCACTCAAGCCCCCGACCCGACCTCACTCCTTTCTCTCTCTCCCTCTCGGCCGGCCTAACTCGTCCGCCCGAGGAGAAGCCGCCGTCGCCGTCCCTCCTTCGCCGTCCAGCTGCCACCACCGCCATCCTAGGTAAGCTCCATCCTCTAATCCTAGTTAGGCTAGTATATATATGTGTATGGGTTGTGTGTTAGTAGTTAAACAAGGTGATTAGTGAGTGATATGTGTAATTAAAGCCTAATGGGCTTAAGGCTAAACTTGTGTACAATGATGGGCCGTGCGCGTGGGCTGCTTGGGAAATGAAATTGGGCCTTGAATTGATAAGTATGGGCTGATGTGGATGGGATAGACGTGTATGAAGTGGGCCCAAGGGTCTTAATGGGCTTGGGGACTTAATTCTAATCAAATTGGGCCAAAACAAATCAAATTGGGCCAAATTGGAAATGGTGGGCCTTAATGAACGAAAATTGGCATTAATTGGGCCCGAGTTACAAGTTGGAATATTAAAATATGAGGCCCATTAATGTATATGGGCTTAGGACATCAAATTGGGCCTAAAATGACCTAATTGGGCCTAATAGGCTAGTCTTTGAAAATGGGCTTGGGCCCTACACGAAAATTTAACAATAATGGGCCTGAATTATATAATTGATTTTAAAATTTATTCATGGGCCTACATTTGGTTAATGGGCCTTAGGTACTAATTGGACCCAACTTAATTTAATAAGCCCAACTTGGTCTAATGGGCCAAATCCACCTCATTTAACCTTGAACATTAGTGGACCCAACTGAATTATGTGGACCGATTTGGTCATTGGGCTTTGATTATATAATTGATTTAAGAATTTAATTATTGGCCCTGGGCTTTAGAATGGGTCTCAGGCCAATTGGACATAATTACATTAATTGGACCCTAACCTAAGTTAAGCTCAACTCAATCCAGCTCAGGGGTTTACTAAATCTCAAAATCATTAATCATGGGTTACTAATTCCCCGTGGACTGACATTGACTGAGATTGCCTGGACCGAGTTTCATGTAGTGAGTTCCGAGATGATGTTGTTCTGGTTGGGTTTACTTAGGGACTGATTGTAGAGCACTGGGTCCCTGTGACATCGTATTGCTAAATAGAGTGAATTACTGGCATGATTCCTTGTTGTGCTCTGCTTGTGCACTTGTGTAGACGTTGCATGCATGCTCTATGTCTGATTTGCTGGTTGCAATCATGTGGGCCCCGCATACATTGAGAGCATGGCATGCGTCACCAGAGTTGTGACAAGAGAAGGTGCCCCAGAGGCGTTGTTACGCGGGGAAATGGAGGGAAAAGGGGGAAACCAACGTAAGGCGTCAGATGCGCAGTTGAGGAAATTTGCCGAAGGGCACTGTTGGGTGAGCCCTAATGGGATTTGGAGTGATAGACGGGCATAATCCATTGGGATCCGTTATGGCCGATTGAGGCCTGAGTATGATCCACTGGGATCCGACATGGCCGTTGAGGCCTGCATCATTGCATATGGCATCATGTTTGGCTGTCTCTTGTGCCCGTCTGTATGATATGTTCTGTATTGCTATGAATTGCATGTTTACTCATCCATGTTGGGGTCTGGTACCGAGGGGACCGAGAGTGTCTGAACCCTGGATCGCGAACCTAGTTCACTGGATAGGACCGACCCCACTAGTATACACTATCCTACGTTAGGATTAGTGGTGAGCTTATTGAGTTTCGACTCACGGGCGGTGGTTGCCCTTCATTCTACAGATCCAGGTCACCCGTGATGGCTGCGCCACCGATGCTTTTGGACTGCCAGTGCAGATGGACACCCAGATCACCCTCCATTTTGATATGCACGCCACACTGTGGCATAGGCATGTGACGACTGTACTAATAGATCAGGGTGGACCCTACCTTGTACCCCATAGATACGAGGCCTGGTATAGAGAGGGCCTGTATGGCTTTGAGGGACCTCAGAGAGACTCCCCTATCCCTATGGAGGACGACCCTATCCTGTTGCAGCCAGCTGAGTATGGTGGCGAGGTGATCGACCCTGACCCACTACAGGAGTTGCCGTCCCCAGGACGTTCTGAGATCGATGGTCACGAGGAGGGTGACGCCATGGACACTGACGAGGAGGATCCAGAGGAGGACCCCGAGGAGGACCCAGAGGAGGATCCCGAGGAGGAGCCCGAGGAGGTCTGAGTTCCACTGTCGCTGGTTGTGATTTTTGGAGTTTGAGCGAGCGTAGATGTCTTGACCATAGTTGAGATTTTCTTTTGGGGTCTGTACTTAACGCTCTACGTATATATATATATATATATATATATATATATGATGTTGTATTCCCTTTTGTAAAAGTGTTCTTGTCTTTTCATACTACCTACTACACCTTGTGTATGTATGTATGTGTAGAAGGCACGCTTCCGCAGGTTTCAGATGTTGTCGTTTTGCGCTAGCGTCGTCTGGCCGCGATGAGCATCCTGGGCCGTCGCTACTCGTAGGCCAGGCGTACGCAGGGTTCTTCACGATATGAGCAGGGATGTCGCGGGCTCGATTGGGGTTCGGGGCGTGACAAGCAGAGCACGTAATTAGTAACTAGGTGGCAAGCTTGGGTCATCACAGTACTATCCATAAATTAGAGTTCACCAACTGCAAGAGTGGTATTTGAAAAACTACTGCAAATTCTGTTTGGTCAGAATTGCTCCACGATAATCTTTGACCGAAATTCATGCTCCGACTATTAAATGTGATAAGGGGTTCTGTGATAATTTTGAATATGAGAATTTCAGATAGTAAGAAAAATCAACGCGCAAAATTTGTATAGAATCCAATAGAATTACACAAATATGGCTTCAACCAAAATTTGACTCGATGGCGAGAGTCTACAAGTACAAATCCAAAAGAATCAATATAGGTGAAATTGAAAGAACGTTTACAAATATGAACCAAATCAGAGTTTGACTCGATGGAATGATCTCACAAGCACATTCCCTCCAAAGGTAAAAAAACAATGCACCTAAAACAGTGCCAGAGTTTAACTTGATGATAAAGTCTTGAATATGCTTTGATAATGTGTCAGAGTTTGACTCGATAGCATGGTATCTATAAAGATGAACACTAGAATTTGACTCAACGACAAGAATCTGAAAGTTATAGCTAAGGAAAGTAAATGTAGTACGATAAGATAAATTTGTTGATTTGTTCAGGGGGTTTCTTCGTAGATATTTGATGATATTTATAATAGTTAAAGTGGTAATTGCTCCTTAACCATTGTAATCCGAGCGCTCCAACAATTATTACCTTCCTCGGTCTTTTGAATTCTTTCTGAACCAGTCTTTGAGCAGTTATTCATCTCTAGAAAACTAATAATGTTAGTGCTTCTCTTCAGTTTTTGCATGTGTCAATCGTGCCCATGTCCTACACATCTTGGGGCTTTAAAGTATGATAATCCAGTAATTGTCGATAGGACTCTTAGCAATTCCCTTTCGGTCATGAGAGAAATGTTCATATCCCCCGCATTTCATGAATTCCTCGACCTGTTCTTAGGGAATCATTTTGCTTCAAAAATATCCTCCCGCCATGAGTTTCAAGGAAATAGCTTTCATATACTTTGGTGCTGTAATGTCCCAGCGCGCCATCCCTTCCAAGCTAATCGCGGTTTGATTTAATTTATTATTAAATAGATAATAGAGCACATGCAGAAGCTTAGAGAACTAAAAACAAGTAGTGGTCATACAGTAACTTACAAGTGCACTCCACAAAAGGGCAAGCATGATGCCTAAGGGGTATAGCCTTACTCGTAGGGTTCCCTAACCTGTGTAACGTGCGAGAAATAGCACACCAAGGCTACACAAGGCCAAAGGCATTTGATTAAATATGTGTGTATGTGTGTTTATCCATCTAATTTCATCTTTTCTCATCGAAGAACAAAGATAAAAAGGACAAAACTCTATTCCCGAGTAATATTTATGGTCATCATCTCTGTCTTCCAACGCCACCACTATCATCCGTAATCGTAGGAATTTGAATATATGAAAAAATCGTTTAATAACAAGGGTGAGCCGAAGCTCAGCAAAAAGAATATCTAGTCGAACAACTAGGCTACCCATTTATTTATTTAGTCAAGCAATTCTTGGCAAAACACAAAGCAACAGCCTACCAAACAAAAGGAAACTCAAAATACAAGCATGGAAAGTTCACAAAAACACAAAAAAAAGCATGAAGATCTTAGGGCCGTAGAACCTCATGGATCCTTACCATGAACTCCCAAGTAACCTCAATTCCACTCCAATTCTTCACAAATCACCTAGCTTGCCTTGTTCATGTACCAAGCCCCATAAATGTCTATTTCAAAAATCATATAGTGGAATTCTCTCTAACTAATTCCATCGCAATTCATCACAATCCAATAACAATAAAATGATCCAGACCTTGGTTCCTTAGACCCAAGCTTCTGCGACACCAATTCAAGTGATGGACCATACTCATAACTCCTCAAGGCATTCCCACTTCGATTCAACTTCAATTCGCACCAAAAAGGCAGACTAACAAACCAACTAACTTTAACTCTAGTTTAGGCAAAGATAGATACCCACTATGTAACTATCACACACACCAAGCAAGTATTGAACTTCATGAATTCCCTCCCAAGCTCTATGGTTGAATACCCCACATCAAATTCATCTCAAACGAATGATAATTAGGACGATCCATTCACACATTCTACTTACCCAAGATCCTTAGATATCAACACAAGACCAATTGCAATTAATCTCTTTCTTCCCCACCACATGGCCAAATTGTCTTCACGGGGTCCACTTCAGTTCTCACTAATGAACAACAAATAACATAATCACCCTTTGTAGAGAACTTACCCAAGCTCAACAAACCTCAATTCAGGCAATAGATCGTACAATCACATTTGCTTCCTAGCTCATACAAGACAATCCACACCTGTTCATATCCATTTTAGAACACCGGCAATTTGCGCTAAAACCAATGACAAATGAAAAATCGAGTGGTGAGGATGGATAATCACTTGCCTGAGGATTGCATTTGAAACAATCAGAGCTCAAATCGAAGCAAAAACGAACTGCATCTCCACCAACAAGCTTCTGTCCCACCCAAATTCGTAGTAATTTGTGAACTTTCTGGACAATTATTCGTTAGACCCAAGTTTTTCACAATCTTACGGTCACATAAGAAAAAATGAAGCTCGATTCACTTTCTAGACGAGCTCGAAATGCCAATTTTCCTCTTGACACGCGCTGAAACCCGCAAGGGATGAATAGCAGGAAAGAGGGGGATAGTGACATCGAGAGCTAAGATGCATGGTCTTAAAGCTCAAGGAACCATTGTCGACGAGCTACAGAGTCATGGCATGGCCGACATCGCACGAGAGGAGTGGAAGCTTGGGCAGATTTAACGAAGAAGAAAGGAAAAAGGGAGAGAGTCTTCGTGGGAGGGGAGCCGTGCACCCAAGAAAAGGGAAAGAATTGAGCGGGGAGAGAGAATGAGGGCTCTTATAGGAGTGCAAGGGTGGTGGGTGGGTTGAGCAAGAGGGTTCACAGTTCAATCACAAAGCAAAATTCTCATTAGGACCATTTTCAAAAACTAGTCATTAGTCTCTCTTCCTGGGAAGAGTCTCTCTCTCTTTCTAAGAGAAAACCCTATCCATGGTGATAGTTAAACCCTAACCCTTTTCCTTTCCCTTCTGCGATGGAAATCACACCTGATTCATCGCATCCCCACCCTCATTTCCTAACGCCCAATCCCTCATGGAAGTTAATCTAGCCTTTGGGGTTTTCCTTTCTGCATTCTTTTGTTCTCTTTTCCTCTCCTCCCCTCATTCTCTTTTCTGCCTCCTTTGAGTCCTCATTGGAGCCCCTCCTCACTATCCTGTGGGCCCCTCCTCCTTTCTGCAGTCCCCGTTTCTATGGCTTCTTGGACCTTCTTCGGCTCCTTTAGAGCTCCCTTCATCCAAGTATTTGTCTTCTTATAGCCTGTCCTGCAGCGGTAGCCCAACTTCTCTTTCGAGTCTTTGCGGATTTCCCTAGAAATTTTGGCAAGTAAAGGGGTTGGTTCGCCTCTACGGGATTCATGAAATCAAAAATCAGTCTGTTAGATGGAGTATGTGGTTGATAAAGAGCAGCGCCTGGCTGCCCTATGCAAGAGTTTAGGTAATCTATGGACAAAAGAGTTTGTTGTTGACATATCGGAGGATTGGCCTGACAACAAATTGCAGTTATGCAATCTTACTTTGTTGGGTAAGCTGTATTCTAACCCTAACATCAATATGCAAGCCTTTATATCTACAATGCAGAAAGCGTGGAAAACAGAAGAGTTTGTGTGTGACCAGCATGAACAGGGGATATGTTCCTTCACCTTTAGATCGGAAATGGTGATGAAGAGGGTGTTAGACGTAAGCCCCTGGTCCTTTTCAAGTAACCTATTGATCATTCAGAAATTGGTACCTAAAGTACCTATTCACCGCCATATCTTCACTCGTTGTGCATTCTGGGTTCAAGTAGTTGGTTTGCCTTTGCTCATGATCAATGAATCTATTCTTAATCGGGTAGGAAATTTTATAGGAAAGGTGGTGGATATAAAATGGAAGCAAAAGAGGGAGGGCTCTATAAGTTGGGGAAAGTGAGGGTAATGTTAGATCTTAATAACTGCCTCCTACCTGGAATGCTGCTGAATCTAGATGAGGACCAGCTATGGGTTGACTTTAAGTACGAACGTCTACCTAGATTCTATGATTCATGTGGTAAAATTGGGCATTTCACGACCAGCTGTGACAAAGTGCCATACTCAGAAAATGATTCCGAAAGAGTTAGGGATAGAAAGTTTGGCTCCTAGCTAAAAGCAGAAACAAAGGAGGCTAGCCCTTTTTGGAAACTCTTTTTCAGGAATGAGTTTCCTTTACCCAATGAAGAAGATATGGTTCCTGAAACACAAATCCATGCTGCTGCTGAAGAAGTTACAATGCCAATAGAGGCTGAAGGTTACAATCCGCAGAAATTGATGGAGATTACTTCGGATGATACATTAAAGAGGAAAGGAAAGGAACCTTTAGTGGAGTCATGTGATTCTTTAGGGAGGAAATATTCGGGAAAGCCCCTTCTAATTTCGGATACCCCATGGTCTGAAGCCCAATTGAAAAATATGACAGAACACTCAAAGAAGATTAAGAAGAAGAGCAAAGCTCTTGCTTTAAAGAAACTACGTCGATGCTCTCTGGTTATGTCTAATGAGGCTGGGTTGAATGAGATTGATGAAACACAACTTCTGGATACCCCCATTTCGGTGGAGGAATGCTCTAAGAATTGGGCTTTGGTGGCTAGCCCTAATAAGCCACCAGGAGCTAGATGAAGTTTTTATGCTGGAACTGTCAGGGTTTGGGTACTCCCTTGACATTCCAGCATCTTCGAGCCCTTGTGGCTCAAGAGAGACCCAATTTAGTGTTTTAATGGAAACTAAGAATAAAGTGTCCACTGTAGAGAGAGTGAGGAGGCGTCTCAACTATAAGTCATCATGTACTGTTGATCTTGTGGGTATTGGTGGTGGTCTAACTCTATGGTGGGACAAGGAGGTGTCGGTGGAGATAGTAAACAGCAGGGAGAACTTTATAGATATTGTCTGCACAGAATCTGAGAATTGCGTAAAGATGAGAATTACCTTTGTTATACTCCAACTAACTTTCAAGACAGGCTCGCTCTTTGGTCGATCATTCGGGCTATTGCTTCCTCCAACCTACTTCCATGGATTGTTGCGGGGGACTTTAATGAGATTTTGTATCATTGGGAGAAAGTGGAAAGGAGAGTAGCTAAAAACTACAGGCTTATTGCATTCCAGGATCTTCTTCAGGATTGCTCTCTCATGGATATGGAAAGCAAAGGTTGTGCGTTTACTTGGGCAAAAATAGGGATGGGGAGGATCACGTTAAAAAAAGGCTGGATAGGGTGTTATGTGATATCATTGAGTGGAGGGTGCTATTTCCCCAAGCTGAAGTTTATGCTTTACCAGCAATTGGTTCTGACCACAGTCCTATTATCTCTCTCATCACCCCACCATGGAAAAAGAGGAAAAAAGAATTTAAGTTCGAAGCTTTTTGGCCTAATCACCCAGAATATATGGATTTTGTGAGGGACACATGGAATGAACAGCAAGGTACTGAGAAGGATTTGGCCATGAAGATGGGAAATATGGCTTCAGCATTGCTTAAGTGGAGTAAAGGAAAATTTTCCAATGGGTCCAAACAGATTGCTTTCTTCAAGAGAAGCTCACCGAGATCACTAATAAACTGGAGGGGATTATAACAGGGAGGAAGCCCAGTGTATTGTAAACCATATTGACAATCTCTGGAGATAGGAGGAGATTTATTGGAGTATGAGATCTCGGATTGACTGGCTTAAATGGGAGATAAAAATACCAAGTTCTTTCATGCCTCAACTATCCAGAGAAGACAAAGAAATCGAATTTCTTGCTGAAAATAGATGATTTAACTGGTGTAGAACTCCAGATGAATTGAAGAATCATATATCAGATTTCTACCACTCCCTCTATAACTCGGTGGGCCCTAGAAACTTCCAGCCTATTCTAGATGAATGTCCATGCATAGTGGGAACGGACATGAACCTTTCCCTGATGGCACCAGTTTCAATTGAGGAAGTTAAGAATGCTGTTTTTCAGCTGGGTGCGTCAAAGGCTCCTGGCCTAGATGGTTTTCATGGGCATTTCTATCAGCATCATTGGGACCTATTACACAAGAGACTTATGGTGTATGGTCAAGAATTTCTTTACCTCAGAAGTACTCTGGACCCTTCCTTAAACAGAACTCTCATCTCTCTTATCCCAAAAGTTCGAATCCAGAAAGCATCTCTCAATTCAGACCTATCAGTCTTTGTAATTTTAACTATAAGGTGATTTCAAAGGTTATGGCCAATCGCTTGAAACCTTGGCTATCTAACATTATTTCACCGGAACAAAGTGCTTTTATTGGGGGAAGGCAAATTCAGGATAATATCTTTGTGGTCCAGGAAGTTATACATCAACTGAGAGTTCGAAAGAGAACTAAAAAGTTTCAGGCATTATTGAAACTAGATATGCAAAAAGCTTATGACCGGGTTGAATGGGACTTTCTGTGTGCTAGTATGTCTAAAATGGGATTTTGTGATGAATGGGTATCTTAGTTAGAGAGTGCATTTCGTCTGTGTCCTTCAGTGTTAAGGTGAATGGAGAACACTTCCCTTCTTCAATCCTACTCGCAGGATTAGACAAGGCGATCCTTTATCCCCGTACCTGTTCATAATTATGGCAAATTGTTCTTTCCACTCTGTTAAAAAGTGCTGTTGAGGATGGGAGACTAAAAGGGATAAGCTGAATAGACATTGTCCTACACTATCTCACCTATTGTTTGCTGATGATGCTGTGTTTTTCCTAGACGGGACACTCCGGGAATGTCAGAATTTGACAAATATCCTTAATCAGTATTGTGTTGCTTCGGGACAAGCTATAAACCTTCATAAGTCGGGGTTTCTTTCAGCCATGGATGCCCACTAAGACTAAAGGAAAACATGGCCAGCTTATTAAGAGTTCTTATTGTGGATAAAAACTGGGAAACTTG
>JAGVVM010007558.1:0-20121 GCA_019149425.1 Psidium friedrichsthalianum
TTTTATTACAGAAAAATTGAGAGCATTTCAAGATTTACTTGAAAGGTTTATTTGAAAATTTTCGTTTATAATCACCGGTGCGGAAAAAATGACAGTACGCGCTTTATGCACCAAATTTTACAGGTGCATAGCGCGTACGATTAAACGGGGAAAGGAGGCCTATGTGCAGGGATCTCATTCCACACATGAGAAATCTCCAAGGGATCAAATAGTACTCCTCGTGGTCGGAAGTTGACGGTTCGGAGATGACGGAGTGAAACGCCGGGGCCGGTGCGACCTTTGACCAGTCATTTAATAACACGAGAAATATTCAAAGGGATCGAAATGTGCTCCCTGTGGTCGGAAATTGACAGCTCGGAGAACGACAGAGCGAAGCGCCGGGGCAGCGCGACCAAAACGCTCTTCAATCCTCGTCGCTTTTTGTCCGACCAATTTCTCTGATTGACGCTATTCCCGTTCGAAAAGCTACAGTCGGAGCGAAGTGTTTGTCGAATTACCCTGTAAGAGCCAAAAATGCCAACATTTCCTATAGCCGCATGTGACTGCTGAGAAAGGCCGTTGGAAAGTAGGTGTGCCCTTTGTTGCACCCAAGTAGTCTCGACATGCCACTGTTCCATCGACACACACACAACGAGGGCGCGATAATGCGGGCATGTACCGACTTTAGTAGCAACACCGTTGAATATATCGACAAACAAGACATTGAGTCGACAGAGGATCAAAAAAGCGGGAAATTCGCAAATAAACACACTTGTAATTTGATCGAGGAAGAGAGGATTTGCCTGCCTCGGAATTTCTAAACGACGCTTTTGTGACACGCCGACGCGTGCTGACGCCGTTGTTTTTTTTATGTGGGGACGCCATACACGGGTTCGGGCGAGCTTACCTTATGCAATCATGAGAAGCTTACCTCCCATGTCTAACCAGGCGTTAATCTCCACGTTATCAAACCGATCCTCAAAGACTTTCTTCTCCCTTCTTTGTTTTTTTTTGGGGGGGGGGTTAGTGCATTGAAAGTACTAAATCTTATCACGAAGGCGCAATCGAGTCCTAAAAATTCAAGAAGCGCAACAAAACCCTACAGCTTGTCGCCAAAGTTCGACCAAATCTTAAAACTTTTAAAAATGAGATCAAGTCTTTTAAAACACGTCAAGTTTGTACAATCAAGACCTAAAACATATTAGCTTTTTCCGTTTATCCAATGGTGGTATTAATAAAACGAGTTGATAGCACTAATTAATTCGACATGCTTTAGGATTTGACCGCACTTATTTCTTGTTCCGTCCATGCTGCCACCTCAACAGTTCCTAGTCCTAGTCCTAAAACTTGTGGGGCACGAGGTCGGCGGTCCGCTTTCGTTGAAGGCAACGCACGACGAGCTCTTCCACTGAGCCCTTCCAAAAAAAAAAAAAAAGGGAAGACAAGCTACCTCATTCGATCGAGCCGTGTCGCGGACATGTCGCCCAGACAAACCCTTGTTTAAAGAGACTAAATTTTGGGATCTTGTCTCGTAGCTTTGCACGCGTTTATTGCGCCTCGTGCATCACATCCGCCCGTTTATGTCCTCCTTTTCCTTCCCCCCTTTGGCCTCAGCTTTTGGCGTGATATGGAGGGCACAGTCCAAATTGGATCAAAAGCCAATGACTTTTGGAGAACTATAGTGGAATCGTCACTCGCGCATGCCCCACGTTTCCATAAATATTTCACTTCCCTCTTCGTTTCCACGCGGTATGAAGAAGGAAAAAAAAAAAAGGGAAAATACAACCAAAAACTCTAAAACTATGCCCACTGTGACATTTACCATGAACTTTTTTTTGTGACATAAAAAACCCCAAACTATGCTCATTGTGACACATTTATCCTGAACTTTTTTGTGACATAAAAAACCCAAACTATACTCATTGTGACACATTTACCCTAAGCTTTTTATTGTGACACTAAAAATCCCGAACTTATATCATTGTGACATATTTACTTTCTACTTAAAGTAGCACTTAAAAAATATACCGTGAATCCAAGTAGCACCGTGCCACGTTAAAAAACGTTGAAAAAAAATGAAATCTAAAGTTACTATTCATGCCATTTAGTGTTGAAAAAATGAATAGTGACTTCAAAATTTTTATTTTTTTGGTCAGAGGGGATGGTTTTTCATTGAGCAGGCAGTGGATGGACGAGTGATAAATAGTGACTTCAAATTTTTATTTTTTAAAATATTTTTCTGTTATATTAAAAAGTTTAGGGTAAATGTGTCACAATGGGTATAGTTTGGGGTTTTTATGTCACAAAAAAAAGTTCAGGGTAAATGTGTCACAATGAGCATATTTTGGGGTTTTTTATGTCTCAAAAAAAAATTCAGGGTAAATTTGTCACAATGGGCATAGTTTAGGGTTTTTGGTGGTATTTACCCAAATGGATAGATCTCGCCTTTCTCGTGCTTTAAGCTTAAACGGGGATTCTGAAGGTAAATCCTGTGCTGAATTGAAGATTTTTTCCTCCCACATTTGGGCTGATCTTCCAATGATCTCGACCCCACTTTTTCTCCTCCACTTTTCACCCCCCCTCGTTACGTGTTTTGCATCGGAATCTTGTGCTAATATAGCTCAGAGGTGTAGTCTTTTTGGAATAATTGTTGTCACAAAAAAAGGCGGCTCTTGGTTATGAAAAGAGGTGATTATCGATATGAAAAACGGCCCCACTCGCCAGCCTATGCGAAGCTCCCCCCTTGCCGGCAACCACCGTGTGGTCTTGCCACCTCGTAGGGCACACCATGCTAGAAAATAAGGGTTTGTTTGATGACCACGCTATTCGCACTTCGTGCTCGATTGTTTTCGATTTGTATGACCTAACCGCCCTTGCGTATTCGTACGTGCTACAATACGGTATTGCATACGAATGACACATGAAGTTAAAAGTAGCAAACGCGTCGAAGATCCAATTTGAATATGGGCATGCGGTACGATTTGGTGCTTTATTAACCTATTTGTACGACTTATAGAGATTTATTAGTCAATTCTCAGCATGGCCGCGTTTCCTCTTCATTTTTTCCATCTCTGCGTACTATATCATCTTGCCTTTGAAGAGATTTTAAGCAAAAGTAACGAAAAGATAATTAATTGATCAATCCTCAAGAGTACACACTCTTCCTTTGATTCTTTTCTTGGTAAACAAGAGCACGCTCGGTCGGCATCATCGTCGGAGTTGACCTAGTATAAGTCAACCGTTGTTGGATTAGTTGTGAGCCAACAAAAGAAGGGCAAAAGTCATCGATCCTATTATGGACGTAACAAATGTGAACACTCGGTAAATAACGCCGTTGGAAATGCCGAACTTAGACACGCATTGCTTGAGCAAGTCGTAGATATAGAAGGAGATCCTAGAGTGCTCGTCGTGGATGACGATGAGAGATTCGTGATTGGCTGCCGATCCTTTTGTTTTTATGAAAATTGAATGATTTGAAAAATACTTTCCTAAAAATAATCGCTTGTATCGCTTACGGACACGAATAAAAAAATAAAAAAAAAAAAATATTTAGGCATAAATAGTTCTCAATAATGAAAACATATTTCATTAACTAATTATGTTAAGCGATACAAACTATTATTTTTAGGGAAATATTGTTTAAATCATTTTTTTGCGAAATAAATGGAGCCAAATTCTCTTTATTGCTTTTATTTGACTTTGTTAGCGACACCTTAAAAAGTTTCCCACTATTATAAGAATTTACCAACCTTCTGTGGTGACTTCCATATTTATGATCTCAATTAAGTAATCCAATGGAAAATTTGGTCAATTAAAAAACAATTCAACGTTGTAACTAACTCAAATGGGAGTGGTAACTCAAAACTATTCGATAACTTAGTTAAGTGTAGATTACTTAATAAATTCGCTTGAATTAAAGTTACTAATTTTATATGAGAGCTGGTAAATCTAAGGCATAATTAATAAACATAAATAAAAGTTATTTAAAAAAATAAAATTTGATTTTAAAAGAAAAGTAAAGTTGTTAAGTAATTCAATGAAAGTTGGTAACCCAAAAGTAGTTGATAATTAATATAAAAAAAGTTGGTAAATTACTTTAATTTATGTTGATAATTTCAAAAAAAAATTCTAAATTTGAGGTGTCATTAAGAAATGCAAATAAAATTTTGTGAACAATATGAAAAGTTGACAAGTTGAAAAATAAAAAGAACAGTAAGAAACTCAATGAGAGTTTGATAACCCAATATTAGCTGGTGTTTTAATGGAAGAAAATTTGATGAGTCACACTAATTTAGGTTGGTATATCTAAAAAGAGCCAGTAAATATAAGGTCTCCTAACTGAGACACATAAAAATTGGTAATTCACAAAACTATCGGTAAGTAAAAAAAAAAAAAGCTTTCGTAAGCAAATCTAATGGCAGTCGCTAATTCAAACCTAATTGTTAATCCAATCTACAAGAATTACAAAATCACTGTAACTTAAATTGGTAATTTCATATAAGAATAAGGTAAATACGAACTGCCGTTAAGTATGCATATAAAAGTTTGTAAATTTGTGCGAATTGCTAATTTTTTGCAAACTATAAAAGTAGTTAGTTAGTAATTAAGTATAGTGTTTGTAAGTTACAACAAGTTACTTGGAAAATAGTCAATAGTCTTTTTTTTTTTTCAACAGTTGTTTCACATTTTTAATCACTTACATAATTTTACTAGCATGGGGAAAAAAATCGTATCATTGGGTACTGAACAAAGGCGTTTCTGCCTCCACGAGATTATACCAAGTTACTACGTCGCAGTGTTTTAGGCTTATGAAGTCTCGGCTATTTTCTTGTAGGTACAATGGTTAATCATAAGATTAATCTTGACCCTTCTAGTGATTTTTTCATGGACTTCATCTCATTGTCAGCTTAGTTTCACACAAATATAACACTTTCTTGACAAGAAATGCACGGGTCCATTTGTTTTAACGGGCGATCGATTTTAGGATGGGAACCGACCCACACTAAAACTAAGAATCGCCCACAAAGGGCTGGTTTCAACAACTGAGAATATACCACTTTCACTAGAGTACTCATGGGTAGACCCAAAGAGAGAGAGAGAGTGTGTGCTTTGGTATTTGTAGTGAGAGATGTGAGCGTATGTGAAAAAAAAGAGGCAGTCTTGCCAATTGATCAATTGAAGAGAGAAGCGAGAAGCGTTTTGAAACATAAGAATATATATATTTTATATCGGTCCAGTCCGAGTGGATGGATGGGTTCACACTTGGAATCGAGAACCAGATCGATATCCATTGGTTCTAATTTGTTGGAATAGGGGAGCCGAACCCGTTCGGACAGTTTCTGTCCGATCCGGTGCTTTTGCTCACCCATAATTTATTTGAAGGAAAAATGTTTTTTTCAATTTCTGGTGTTTTGGACGACGGAAAACTTATCGATCTACGAAAAGCATTTTTCATGAACCGCAAAAAAAACAAGCTTAGAGATTCGGAGAAAGCGACCTTCTCTTTTTGCAAGAAGAAAATCACATTCTCTAAATAACAAAAAAAGACCATTTTATTGAAAATAAATTTTTATGGAAAATATTTACCTTGATCATGAAGTTTTTAGCGAGACAAACCCACCCCCACATTAGAAAAATGTCATCCAATCCATATACACACCCCATGACTTGTCCTACACGTAATCTCTTGGCCCAAAGGAAACGAAAAAAAAAAAAAAAAAAAAAAAACTACCCACGACTTAACTTATCGTGCTCAACGACAATTGTGGACCAACTTTTTCCAAAAGGAGCGGTGATCTTCCCAGGTTTTGGTCCCTTTCACGCATGTCTTGCCCAGTTGTAATCCAACCAGAGAATTCTTGTACCAATCAAACTCCAATCGGTCAAGAGTCCCTCCCTCTCCGTGAACTTCGTGCTTGCTTCCTCCCTTTGACGCTTCCCGCTTCTTGTCGCCATTTTTCCATAACACGACCAGACTGCATGCTCTTTGGTGGTAGTAAGTAAAACCCTAATTCCTAATCTCTTAGCGTCGCTACGTTTTACGTAAGAGCGTATGTGGCCGAGAGAGAGAGAGAGAGAGAGAGAGAGAGAGGGGTTCGATGAAGTAGGAGTTTTGTTCGTGGGTGTTTGCGTTGGGAGCTTGAGAACATCGACAAAGCCTTGTGACGATCTCCGTTTCTCCAAGTAATTTTGACTTCGAATGTTTCTTTTGACTTTTGACTTTTGGGGGAATGCTCTTTTCCGCTTGTTCTTGGTTCTTGCAGTTTGACTTGGAAGCCCGCCAATTTTGAGACCCCCTTTCACTGGCAATTTGTGCTTCCTCGGATCCGCGTATCTTTGATTTATTTCCAGTGTCTGGATTATCTCCAATTTATCGTCCCGCCCCCAAGATTCCTTATATATGAGTATGAATCAAAAGCAGGGAAAGTTACCAAAATAGCCTTAAACCTATTGCATTTGTTTCAATCAGTCCATCCGGCTGACTTTGATCGCTCGAACACTGCGTGGCAATTTTTCATAATATTTTAATACTTTTTCAAAAAATTCCTTTCTTTTCTTTTTCTTTTCTTTCTTCCTAACACACAATCACTGGTCTAGAGGGGACTGACCAAAGGTGAGAGCCAGTGAGGTCAGCCTTGCCTAGCCTGCATAACATTTATTTTATCGAGCGAATAGTTCGCATTTCGAAACTGATGTTGTGACCCATTCTCAAGATTTAAGGAGATTTGTATGAACCGTTTTGGCGGGATCTAGAGATTTCCTTATCCACTGAATCTTTATATATATATATATATATAGTATACATGGAATATGGTCGTATTTAAAAAAAAGTGTTTCGCGTGCTCAACTCAATGTGGTATTGCTTTCAACTTTCACGTACACCTCAACATAATTAATTTATAAAAAAACACAATTAATTATAACATAGCAAAAAAAAAAACAGAATTAATTATTTGTGGCCCCCAATGGAGCAACACAAGCAGTGTGATAGGCTGCCACGAGAAGGTTGCGCCCGACAAAAACAAAATTTCCTATTCCTTAATTCTCGAAATGGTAATGTCAATAGACAGAAATGTTTCCGCATATAACGATAGAATTAATCATGCCCATAACAAGTGACGCAACCCAAGGATCAATTTTGCCTTCTTTTTTTTGGTCTTGACCTAACTATAAAACACACTTTATGAAATTGGCGGTGCTTTTTTTTGTTCGGTAGGCCATTTGACTTTGGCGTAGTCATGTTGAAAGAGAGGATATGGATCGCGGTCATGTCAATTTCAGGCTTAGGTAGGTTCCCATTCTAGCTCTCATTTTTAGCTGAAACAATAACTTTTTCTTTTTTATGTACGAGAGATGGCGATGGCGGAACGGTAGACCGCGATCGAAACGCGAGAGAGATATAGTGAACGACGAGAAGAATTCTTATTTCTTATTTCTGTTTTCAGAAAAGGAAACTGAAATTTTCGATTTAGGTAGGGTTTCATATTCTAGCTCTCATTTTTAGCTGATAAAATACTTTCTTTTGGAAAGTATATTCGAACAATCCATGTTATTCATTCTTAAAGTATATAATATGTTTTGTTCTTATTTATAATGCATAATCGAAGCCCATAGAGGGGTCATTGTTGTTTTCACGTCAAACGTGTAACTAAAATTATGTTCAAATCAAATACGTCACCATGTTATACCTTTGAAGTCGGGACACAAAATACCTTTATATGTACTATTAACAGCATAAATCCTCGAAACATTTAAGAAAGGACTCCGCGGATTCATATCTGTCCCGTTGTATCTAGATGGATTGTCTCGATAGCAAAATTATAAATACGTCATCGTATATAAAGGACCCGTCTATTATGCACGTAAAATCGGATTGGCCCGTGAATGATACGGATCCGATTAAAGGACATGCCAGATTAATCTTATTTTTCGCCGGCTCATTAGGTATTGGTGAAGGGAAAATTGTACTAAAAATTATTGCTTGCAGGAGAAATTAGAAAAATAAAAAGTTTTAAATCTATTGTACTTATGCCAATTCAATCGTGAACATTTCGATTTGATTAATATAGTCATAAACCTTCTGACAGTTTACCGATATAGACCATCCGACCAAATCTGGCTGGAAATCGAATGGACTACATTCGAAAAATTGCAAAAAAACTATCCACACCGGCACCGGTAGCGTCACGTAAATAGCCAGTGTCCACATCAACGTTTTCGGCCAAATTGATCGGATGGACTACATTGAAACCGTCAAAATTTAGGACTAATTGGCCAAATAGAAAGATTATCAAAAAGCTCTAAACCGATTAATTCAATTCTAAACCCCTTTTTATGTCCAATGAGTATTAATCCTTGCATTTATAGATATTCAATTCATTTGGCCAGTTTTGATCAGAATCGCGACATGGATAATTTTAACAATTTATTAATAATTTTTTTTTGAATTTTTTATTTTGTTCTTTAAGTGGCCAACGAGGGTCGCCAGGCTCTCACCCTACCTTTCCAAGATTTGGGCAAGGCCACGTGGCTGCAAGCGAAGCCAGCCTCGTCATACCATTGTGAGGTAGGGGAGGGTGTCTCGACCCTCACCTATGATTGGTGAGGGCCTAACGACCACTTGCTAGCCATAGTAAGAACAAAAAAAAAAAAGAAAAATAAGAAAGAGAAATAATAAATATTCGAAAGTACAAAATAATATTAAAAAATCACAATTAATGCAACCGTGCCATATAGGACGCCCCGTCCACGTGAACAATTTCAAGTCAAAACTGATCGAATGGATTGAATTAAATTGACGCAAATACAAAAAGTTCGGTGATTCATTGGTTAAAACCGAATTGACACGATTACAATAAAAGTGAGATTTTTTTTTTGATAATTTTCCCTAAATCGACACTAACTGCAATATGGTTAGGACTTTTTTTCGGTAATTTTCCTTGGTTGTATCGTACATACTGCAAAAGGTGATTAAATTACTCCAATTATTCTAGGCGGCTAATGCTAATAAATGCTCAAGTGAACGACCCTAAAAAAAAGAAGTAAGAAAAAAATTCCCATCTTCCGATCCTCAATGACCCCAACAAAAATAACTCGTGAAGGATCGAATTCAGCAACCCTCGACCAATCCCTACGATTCTTCGAAAGAGGATTTTGGTCTATCGGAGCCAAGAGGCCGCGACACAACGTTAAGACAAGTGGTGATATAATAATGCTGCTGCTGACACAGCGGCTGATCTCAGTGAATGGCCTGCCGTATGCATTACACAGCGGCGGTTGAGGTTGTGCGCGTCAATTCTACTTTGGTCCAAGCAATGTGCAGTTTCCCCCTCCTCCTCCTTCTTCTTCTTCTCATAATCCCTTTTGCTTTTACCATGAAATTTTGAAACCGAGTCAATTCGATCGCAGCTCCGAAGCGTGAGATTGACCTCTTCCTCGTAGACTTTTCCCGATCCTCCTCTTCTTTCTATAATAGCTGCAATGACCGAGAGAGAGATGGACTATGAATTGAAGCCCGATTTGATGGTCGAAGAAGCCTGAATGAATGCTTGCTCGAAATTCGTCGTCCGTGCTCCGTACCTTGCCTCTTCAAATCGAATCGAGATTCAATACCTAAAATGTTCAAAATGTGAGAGAGAGAGAGAGAGAGATGAGAAAGTATAGTCAAAATTGCTAGGTTGCTTCCAGGACACCTCCCTCCGAGAATGAGCTTTTTCCCTCGTACGAAAATTCGATGTTTATTAATACACTAAGGTTTTAGCATAATGTAGTCGCCACGTAATTACACGATTAATTGATGCCGTGTGTGCACATGGGTGGAGGCTACCCAGAAAGTGACCCCCAAAAGACTGACCTGATTTTTGGGGTATATATACCTGCGCCCGTGCTCTCAATCCCACTTGGTTCCTCTCCGCCTTGTAGATAATATAGTCCTAGTTCTCTCTCTCTCTCTCGATCGATCGATCGATCTCGATCTCGATCTTGACATGACCGTCAGTCCGACGCTTCTGCTCATAGCCCAACGTCTTTCCGGCAAAACGTTCGAGCTACAAGAGCCGAATATCCCCATTGAAACCCGATCACGAGGCCGAGGAACGCCTTGTTGTGACGGCGACGATGTCACGAGGACGAGGAAGATTCCGCGGCGACGGATTCGACAAGGTTTGCACCTCGCAAACCTCGATAAGCTCCTGCAAAAGCGGAGCGCGCTCGACCCACAACCGCCACATCATTGGATCGCGAAGACATTAGGATGCCCATTGATGTTGCGGCGCCGTCGGAGGAGGAGAGAGATGGGAGGGGCCTACTGGAAGGCCTCAGCTTGGCCAGGATCTGGCCGGGGGCGAAGGCATCCGAGGAGATGTCGCCGCAGCACCTCCACCGCCTCCAGCGGCTCCTCTCCATGACACCGGAGTATTCCCCCCGGAACAGCCTCGCCGCCCGGTGGCAGGAATACCACGGCTGCAATGACTGGGCCGGGCTGCTGGACCCGCTCGACGAGAACCTCCGGAGGGAGGTGGTGCGGTACGGGAGTTTGTGCAGGCGGCCTACCATGCCTTCTTCCACACAGACCCCACCACGTCGGCCGACGTGGCCCCGCCATCGCGTCATGTGGCGCTCCCGGACCGGTCCTATAAGGTGACGAAGAGCCTGTACGCCACGTCATCCATCGGGCTGCCCAAGTGGGTGGACGCCGTGGCGCCCGACCTGGACTGGGATGACGCAGCAGTCGAGCTGGATCGGGTACGTCGCCGTGTGCGAGGACCAGAGAGAGATCCAGCGGATGGGGAGGAGGACATCGTGATAGCCCTGCGCGGGACCGCCACGTGCCTCGAGTGGGCCGAGAACATGAGGGCCCATCTCGTCGACGTGCCTCAGGTCGGCGGCCCGGTGCCGGCAGCACAAGGGCAATCCAAGGTGGAATGCGGGTTCCAGAGCCTGTACCGGACGGGCGGGGCTGACGTGCCGAGCCTGGCCGAGTCCGTTGCCGACGAGGTGAAGAGGCTCCTGAAACTATACGAGGGCGAGACCCTGAGCATCACCGTCACGGGGCACAGCCTCGGCGCAGCCCTGGCCCTCCTGGTGGCCGACGAGCTGAGCACGTGCTCCACGGAATCTCCGTCCTCCTCCCCACCCCCACACGTGGCAGTGTTCTCCTTCGGTGGGCCTAGGGTAGGCAACGAAGCATTCGCAAATAGAATCCATAACAAAAACGTGAAGGTTCTGAGAATAGTGAACAGCCAGGACATAATCACGAGAGTCCCCGGCACATTCCTGAGCGAGGACATAGAGCAGAAACTGAGGGACACCAAGCTGGAGGGCGTGCTCGACGGCAACATGCCGTGGGACTACTCGCACGTCGGCCCGAGCTGAGGGTGGACACGAGGATGTCGCCGTACCTCAAGCCAGACGCCGATGTGGCGTGTTGCCATGACCTGGAGGCTTACTTGCACTTGGTGGACGGGTTCTCGTCGTCGAATTGCCCGTCCGGGCCAACGCCAAGCGGAGCCTGGCGAGATTGCTCAAAGAGCAGACGTCCAACATGAAGAGATTGTACACGAGCAAGGCCAAGGCCTCGAGCTTGAATATCGAGAGTAGTAGGAATCACCAGGGCATTCCCTTGCCTAATTGCTTGCCAAGCCCATCTTCACACACCAAAATATAAAGAGAGAAAAAATTAGAAAATTCTCCACTTAGGCACATAATTTTTGTACAAATGCACAAATCTGGAAATGGGTAATTTAGATGAAGCCCATCAGACTTCAATCTTTAGCTGTTCTGTCGTCGTCCATTAGTACATATTATTAGCGCGAGTTAACGAACAAAATACCCAAATCGACACACAAGCATCAGCGCGAGTCTGCGTTTCATGCCCCGACGAACTCGTGAAAGTTAGAACTGAACCGCCGAAGATAGTTTCCGAGTCACTGTGCCTTTGCCGACTCAAGACCATACTCGTAATTGAATTTCTCTGATCTGGAGAGTAAATTCAAAGGGTTGGAACTAAAACATATACCTCGGTTGCGAAGATTTTGAATGAGATTAGATGTTGCCAGAAGAATAATCGAAGTGCACCAACTGGTGGGAAAAGCACTGGTCTTCCTCCATGTTTCAACTGCGAGGAGGGGGGACTTAGTCAACAAGTAATGCACCAAGTTCACTACCTGCCCCTCTCTTCATTCGTTGGTGTTCCAATGTCCACCACCGACAGCAAAAATGGTCCTGACTTGCGCCCAAGTGAGGTGAAAAGGAAAAACATCAAAGATCTTCTTTTGACCTTTGTGTGCTGCAGACGTGTTGGACATGGAAATTTGGGAAAGTGGGGGATGACCGCATTAACCAATAGCACAACGCCAGCCATAGCACCTTTCTTAGGACAGCAAGATCACAGAAAAAGAAGGGGGAAAAAAAAAGGAAAAAAATTGGATGAACCAGCAGCTACTGGATGGTTCTTGATGAAATGGTTCAGAGGGTGGAGCATGCCATTGCTGGGACGTCCCTTTTGCTTTGTCGACAGCGACGAGAGGAAAGATATGCGCCCCGCGCCGGCCAGACTGCTATCAACCTTTACTTTTTCGGCTTCTCCTTTCTCCCTGTGATTCCCAACTCAATGACGATCTCTCTCTCCCTAACTTGCTCTCCAACTCACTAGCTCCATCGAGCTCTCTCGTTCTATCGAGCTCTCTCTCGTTCTCTCGCTCCTCACTCGAGCCATCGTCTCTGTTGCACTTCGCTCTCTCGTCACCAGCTAATCGCTCAAGAGCCGGTATGAGTGATGTGGCAATTAATGTTCAGCTAGCTCTTTTACGTGAGAGATCAAGACCATCCAATATGGTATCATAGATTAGCTAGGCTATAAATAAGTCTGGATTCAATAGGCTCATGGGAAATACAAGATTGTTGCCGCTCTGATCCAAGGCCTGCTGTGTGAGGGGGAGATTGTTTGGGTTATTATGCATCCCTTGCGAGAGGAGTTGATAGTCGGTTTATAAGTGTGAGCGAAAGCCTCTTTTAGAGAAAGAGAAGCTCAATACCATCCAACAGCTGAATGCAACCACACGATTTATCGTTGCGTAGTCAAGCTCTAGCTTCATGTGGTGATGGCTGTAAAAAGGTCTGCTTTCTTGCGATTGTTCGTATGTCTGTAAGCCTAGTCCAGCGATGCTGCTACGCTTCTGTGGACTGCTCGATTGAGGGTACTCATATGCCATTATGCTGTGCCTCTGTTAGCTGGGTAGTGAAAGAATTATTTTTTATTCGCTCAGCGGGTTTAAGATCAGAAAGTTCATAATTTGGGAAACAAAGCTTGCAGCTTTGATGCTCCAAGTGTTTCTGTTAGCTTGAGCGAGCATTCTTTCCTATTTCTATCTTTATTGAACTCGAGTTGTTTGCTTGTCATTGCATACAATTCAAACCCCGGTGTCTAGGATTCTCTTTTGATGCAGTTTTTGATTGCCTCACTGGAGTAACTGGGATAATGAATGTTCCAATCTGAAGATTGTTGTGTGACAACAAGGTCAGATACGGGTGTTGGTTGGGCAAAGTCTTGTCTCTGTCGACGAATCGATGTTCTTACCGCAGTCTATTGGCGTAAATTAAGTCCTGAAGATTGTTGACGGGCAAGGGTACTATAGCTGTAGCGGCCCATGGTGGGGTCTTGGTCATGGTTCAAAAGTCGGGTAGGGTGGAAACATGAACAATGTGGCAGCTCCTCGAGATCCCGAGTTCCCCATCTCGGGTGCCAACAAGTGAGATCTTATTATCCAAGCTCACTCTTGTGCTCTCGCTTTTTAAGTTATCGTTCAGTCGAAAGTGTGTGCCGGTCGGTCATTAACAAGAACAAAATCTTCTGTATGGGAAACCTCAACTTTGCATGTATATCTTAGACACTCCTTTTGTTTTGATTCGTATGCAAACCCATTTTCAAGAACAAAATCTTCTGTATGGGAAACCTCAACTTTGCATGTATATCTTAGACACTCCTTTTGTTTTGATTCGTATGCAAACCCATTTTCTCCAATCTTTTTTAAGGTTTCATGGGGTTGTTATCCCGCTATGTTGTCCCGCTATGTCCTAAACAGAGAGGCTACATCAGCTTGATTGTAATAGATTGGAAATGCATTTTGATCTTTCCGTCTTATTAAGCTTCGAGATAATGATACGATCTTTCCTGATTGTTGTGTCCATTGTTCTTTATCTAGATTTGGGGTTTTAACGAGGGTCGTGATTAGTTTGGTCCTGTGAATGATATAGGCTAGTTATACTGCAATGAAAAGTTCTTGCTCGTAGCCCTCAGCATTGAGCTACATAAGAGGTTTGCGTCTATATATGGATGCTTGCCCACCAAACAGGAGCAGCCT
Source organism: Psidium friedrichsthalianum (assembly GCA_019149425.1). NCBI lineage: Eukaryota > Viridiplantae > Streptophyta > Magnoliopsida > Myrtales > Myrtaceae > Psidium > Psidium friedrichsthalianum. Next base: position 14,340 of record JAGVVM010007558.1, read on the forward strand.
TCTTAATTTGTATGTTTGAAGGACAAGTGGAAGAAACGAAAGTCCACAAATGGTAACTTTCACCACGAGTTGACTGCGCATGGAAGTCCACAAATGGTAACTTTCGCAATGAGTTGACTGCGCATGGGCTTTTACTAGCACAGTAGTTTTTGGGTCCCTCTAAGAATAAAGCATATCTTGAGTTATAAATTCTTGAGTTACGAATTCTTAAAAGAGTGAATTTTATAATAATTTATTTTTTGATGACCTAGAATAAATTGTTATTCTCATTTCTTGAAAATCTTAGAGATCCCATTCTTTCTTTTTTCTCTGATAGATGATCAGAACTTCATTTGGGTTGAATCCTGCTGAGAGGTCCACTAGAGATTAGAAATTGTTGAAGAAAGAAGAGGATGTTTCTTTTGTCCCTTCCAGACGATCGAAAGATAAAGAAATAATTAATAGAGATTATTACCATCCCAATTCATCCTATTTCATCAGATCAGTAGATTAAGGACAGTCACTTAACCATTTCTCGTACAAATTGTCTCTCTCCCAAGTGAAAGTTCCCTTTTTTTTTCACTTCTATGTTTTGCCACACCCTTTCTTTTTAGACAGCAACGAATTCTGTGAAATTGGTAACTGGATGGATAAGCGATATGATAAAAAGACTCGAGGTTCTCCTTTGAAAATACTTCCAAATTCTTTCGAAACTAAGGATTGTTTTGTGAGTAGCTTTTCGATCTTCCTAAACTCGCAATTTGTTCGACTCGAGCCTTCATTGTTTGCGGTTCTTTTTCTAGTTCTACATCTTCAGAGCATCCTCTAGTCTAAAATTTCTCAACCATCAATTCGGCGGAAAAGACTGTTTCAAAATTCAGTCTACTTTAGGTTGCTAAGCTACGAACGATTTCAATTTGACCGACCTTCCATGAGTCTCATCTTTCGATCGGTTTGGAACTTAGGTATGGACTTCAATGAGCATATCATTTCGTCGGCCAATCTTAGACAAATTGCTCTAGTAATAAAGCATGTCCGGATTGTTTTGAAGGTTATCCCCAAGAGCGGTGAAATGTGCACGGCCCATCCCTTGAAAGTGCCGTTAATGTCTGAACGTAACTACTTGTTCATGTTCCTTGGATAATAGACGTGACCAGGGTAAATCTCTCTAGCTCTCCATGTCAGTCGAATCTTTCTCGTGGAACTAGCCCGGGTCCTCAGCAAATGGTATCTCGCAATTCACACAACGCTTTCAACAAAATGACTAATGACTCTATCTAGCCGCGCCGGGAAACATCACCTCTTGGCCTCGTTCAAGTTAAAGATCCGATCTTTGATCACCCTCAAAACCGCTTCTTTCTCTTCCTTAGCAGCCGAAGACCCACGTCCGGATTCGAGCGATGAATGCAATTCAGCTAGTTTTCGTGATTCCGTGTCGCCAGGATCCCCAGTTGGGATCCTCCAGTGACGTGAGTGATCAGCGTGAATTAGATGACATAGTCGAGTCAAATAAGGCGATCTCCCGGTGCCTCGAGCTAATGACTTGGATTCTGCTCTTAGAGTGTTCAACGGCATGAGAGTCAAGTCACTTGTCACTTGGAATTCGATTCTTGCTGGGTATGCAAAGAGACCTGAGAAATTTCAGGAAGCCCGCAGGGTGTTTGATAAAATTCCCGAACGCGATGCTGTTTCGTATAACATCATGTTGGCTTGTTATTTGAGGAACTTTTGGTGTGAACACGGCCCGCGCTTACTTCGATAAAATGCCCATTAAGGATGTTGCCTCTTGGAACACGCTAATATCGGGGTATGTTCGGAAGGGGGAAATGGGTCGGGCATGTAAGTTGTTTCTGCAATGCCCCGAGAAGAACGTGTCTCGTGAGTGTGATGATATCTGGGTATGTGGAGTGTGGTGACTTGGAGTCAGCGGTGAGATTCTTTGAGGCTGCACCATTAAGAGTGTAGTGGCTTGGACAGCCATTGTCAATGGATATATGAAATTTGGAAAGGTTTGAAGTGGGCGGTAAAAGCTATTTAGAGAGATGCCTGGCAGAAATTTGGTGACATGGAATGCAGTTATTGCGGGTTATGTTGAGAATAGCTGTTTCGAGGAGGGTTTGAAGCTATTCAATAACATGATGGAATATGGAATAAGACCGAATCCTTCTACTTTATGTAGTGTTCTACTGGGCTGTAGCAATTTGTCTGCCTTGCAGTTGGGTAAGCAAGTTCATCAATTTACCATTAAAAGCCCATTAAGTAGCGACACAACCGTGAGCACTTCATTGATCAGCATGTATTGGAAGTGTGGAGATTTGAGGGATTCTTGGAAGTTGTTTCTTGAGATGCCTCATAGGGACCTTGTCTCTTGGAATGCGATGATATCGGGGTATGCTCAGCATGGTTCAGGACAAGTAGCTCTTACTTTGTTGATGAGATGAGAAATGAGGGAATTAAACCAGATTGGATCACTTTTGTTGCTGTATTATTGTTGCAACCATGCAGGTCTGGTTGATCAAGGAGTAAAGTATTTTGTTTCTATGATGAGAGATTATAGGGTTGAAGCGAAGCCGGATCACTACTCCTGCATGGTGGACTCCTGTGTAGAGCTGGCAAATTAGATGAAGCTGTAGATTTGATAAAGAGGTGCCTTTTAGACCCCATTCAGCTATATTGGAACCCTTTTGGGTGCATGCAGGATCCACAAGAACTTGGAGTTGGCTGAATTTGCTGCCAAGAGCTTGCTTAATCTTGACCCTAAAAATGTGACTGGTTATGTTCAATTTGGCCAATGTTTATGCAGCAACGAACAGATGGGATAGAGTCACTGAGGTTAGGAAATCGATGAAACAACAAAAGGTGGTCAAACACCAGGCTATAGTTGATCGAGGTAAAAAGTTGTGGTTCATGAGTTCAGATCAGGAGATCGGATTCACCGGGAGCTACCTTTAATACACTCAAAACTGGATGCCTTGGTGAAGAAAATGAGACTAGCTGGATATGTGCCAGATCTTGAATGTGCATTGCGTGATGTGGAAAAAGAGCAGAAAGAGCAGCTTCTCCTTGAACACAGTGAAAAATTGGCTATTGCTTTTGGCTTATTAAAACTTCCACTGGGAATACCGATCCGGGTTTTTAAGAACTTGAGAACCTGTGGGGATTGCCACAGTGCTGCAAAATACATATCGGCAATTGAGGTAGAGAGATAATTGGTCAGAGATACCTCGAGATTTCATCACTTCAAGATGGAATAATTGCTCCTGTGGAGACTATTGGTAAGAAACGGATGCAGATTATCTGCCCGTGGTTATCCGACCAGCATAGATGTCTTTTGTCAGTAATGATGCTTACAAGATAATGCATCTTTTGAGGACTCAATCTTGCTTGATTGTTGGAGTTTTCAAATTTCAACATTCAAAAACTGGATCTCCTTTTCACTACTTTCACTTGGAACTTGTCTGGAGAGATCACACTGGCTATAAGGAAGATTGATTTACCTAGTATGGCGAACCTCGAGAGCTGAGGGGCATGAACTTGGCGTATTTTTCCACAAGGATTGATGCTCGAGGACCGACATTTGTTTTTTAGGTGCAATAATGTTTGGCACATGGCGAAGATCTCACGAGGACTCAAAGGCAATCAGGATTCAAAGTTCGTAGAAGCCAGTTTGTATCGATAAGTCAGCTTCTGAGCCTCTCGTGATTTCCGCCTATTCTGCACGTCGGACAACCAAACGCCCAACAAAAAAAAGCCAAAAAACCAAGCGAAAAAACCTCCCTCTCAGTTCAGGTTCAATACTCAGACTATGTTTTTTAACTTAGTCTAGATTCAATAAGAGTTTTAATGCATCTTTTCCTAGGGGTATGCATACATGATCGGCATAAATGTTAGCCGGGGGCCACTGGTTGTATATGAACTGAGTGAATATTGCTTGGAAGATGTTTATCGTAGATATCATTTTCGCTGTGGCTGGATTTTGTTGTCAAGATGACTTACAAGGTTAGAGAGCTTCGACGCTGCCCGATTCGTGACCAAGGATTTTACTATACGCTTCAGCACTCGTAACTCCGATTTTATTTTTTCTTTTCCCCCTTCTATTCTCTAAGATGAAGTAATGACGGACAGGCTCATTAACCGTATTTGCAATAATTTTCTTTGTGCAAGGGGGGCCGTCCAAGCTAACTATTATCGCAAGCGATCATGGCAAATTCTAGTTGTTCAATTCAAATTTCAGTGAGGGGTTGCTATGTATTTCGCTATGAAACGCGCATATACTTTTCTCCTATCCGTCAATGTGCAGGGGAAGAAGAATCATAATGTCTAGCAAATTACTCATAGAATGTCGCTAGGGCGTGCCGTAACGCGTCTGCGTAGTCTAGTTCCGGCAAATGCAAGCTGGCACATTATAGATGGCTGAAGTATTCAAAGCTTTCCTTTGAGCTTTGAAAAATTAAGCTGAAGAAGAGAACGAGGTCAAGAGTTTCACACCAACCGCGAAAGCTAACTAAATGATGCTTGCTGGTGCATGAGCCACAATCTTAATTTTTACACGTGTTCCGAATTGGATTAGATAAGAGAATGAGATTTTTCCGCGGAATAACTGGTTAAATATACGAGATAGTATGCGCATAGCGAACGGTTTCATATCCTAGCGAGCATTGTGATCAGACATAAACTAGTTTTGACATGTCACCTGGTTCACATAGAACTGAGATAAACATACGCCCTTTCTGCGTGACCCCGGAGGGATGATTTTCAGCTTCATAGTTATGAGCACAACCAAGCCTTTTTGGTTGAGCTAGGCTGTGCCCTGATGTTCATCATGTCGATGGTCGAGCTTGTTCATGGCTGTGGTTGGCAGGGGGGGGGGGGGGGCCGGCGCCGGGGGGCGGGAGACGGCCGCACGGGGCCCTGGCGGGGGCAGCTCATCCTGGGGGCACGACTCTAGAGATGGAAGCAATCAGTCAGGTGAGAAAAAAAAAATGTTTTTAAAAAAAAAAAAAAAAAAAAAAAAAAGTGCAACGTGGGCCGGGCCATTTCCACTTGAGCACGGAGAAATACAGAAAGTCTGCAGTCGGGGTAAAATATTTTATCCAGTCATACGGGCGATTCAGAGTTAGTGACACTTAGCCATATAAGTAGCTCACATTCGCCTTGCTCGGAACAAAGCAGCCAGAAGTGCACTATAGCCTGTTGTCTTGTTGGATGGGCTGCAGCCTATGGTCCATGAAAGCCTGTTCCACATTGGGCGTTCTTTAGCACTGTCTGACCATGAATGGAATCCAATCTCGTCATGAAAAAAAAAAGCCTGAAGACAAGTCCAAAATATAATTACAATGGGGCCTTGCAAATAAAAAACATATCATAATCATATTGGGCGTAGAGCAGGCATAATGTCAACTTTACCTTTGCGCGTGCTCGATTAAGATAAACAACCTTCTGGGAGGCTGGTTATGTCACATTTGTTCGGCGAAAAAAAAAACACAAAAACAAAGTAGTTTGTTAGCTCCCCCCTCCCCCCCCCCTTTTTTCGCACTGTGAATAAGAGGTCAAGGTCCCCCTACGCAAAAACAAAAAAAAAAAAAAAAAAAAAAGCAAAAAACTATTCCAAACGAAACACTAGTTTCCCCTCCCCCCCCTCCCCGCCTCACCGAATCTTACTCTATTTTCGTTTCCCTCCCCCCCCCCCCCCACTCCCCCCCCCCCCCCCCCCCCACCCCTCCTCCCCAAACCCCTCACTCTAACCACTGCTTACATTGTTGAAACTCACATATTGTCTTGACATCTATAAACGACGTGTCTT
>JAGVVM010007559.1:0-22855 GCA_019149425.1 Psidium friedrichsthalianum
GCATTCAAGTGGCCGCATCTTCACTGGCACCCCTCCCATGGTATCAAATGAGACTGGGCCTCTTGATGGTGATAATGCTTGAAATCGGTAGCGATTTTATTGGAGATGGACTGTCAGGCGTGATGTATGGTGGGATGGGTTGAGTGTGTTCGGCTGCTTTCTTCTATTACCTATCTCCCATCGCTCTCATACTTCCCTCCCAAAAAGAAAGAAAACAAGAAAGAAAGAGAGAGAATGACTTAATTGTATTGTTGATCGTGGATCAAACATTTGAGTCTATCTATAGCTCAGTAAGTGCCTACGAAGACATGCAGTTGATGATTTAAGGGTACTGATGAATATTACTTTATTGGACTATATTATTTCGAGTGATACAAGTAGCATGGGCCACGGGCCGGTTTTCGGACCGGAAACGCCCGCAAAACCCGCCGAACCGTGGCCCAGTAACGGCCCTGGTTCGGCGGTTCGGAACGCGCGGTTCCGAACCGTCCCGGCGCAACCGCTATTTATCCGTTGTGCCCAGCCGTCTGGGCCCAACGGCTAAATCGCCGTTGGGGTGAAGGTGGGGGCAACGGCTTAAATAAGTGCCTTTGCCCCCCCCTTTTTTTTTTGTTTGTTTTTTTGTTTTTAAAAATTAAATTTATATAAAAAATTTTCTTATAAATACCCCCCATCCCCCCTGTCATTTTATTCACAACTTCTACTCATTTTCTTCTCTTCAATGCTCCGATGGATCGTCCATTATTCCTCAAATGCTCATAATCGCCAAGATTATGCATATTATGCTTCGACGACGACTAAAAGGTTGAGAACATCGACAATATTCCAAATGTTCGAGAGCCCGTTCCGAACACAAGGACACAGCATGAATCCTTTCCACGTAGCAGAAGCGTCAATAACTATGAAACGAAGGGGTCACATCGTTCCGTTTCTCTCGATAGGGAGCCATATCAACGAAGACGCGCCGCGTTGAAGAAAACAGATTGCAACTTACTTCAAAACATTGTGAAAAAATTGAACGCAAATTCGTAAGTGGTCAAGGCTATGGAACATTTCAACGGCATTTGAGGTCAAACATACAACTCTAGCTGTGATCGACACTCGTCAACAACAATTTTTCCTGGGTACGCCAAAACTAACGCTCCTCCTATTATTCCGTCTACATAGCGAAATGTTTATAAATAAGAATTAGCTAATTATTTACTCCGAGACATTTAGCATTTAATTTTGGTGAACAAATTTGGTTTTAATAATTTATAACAAACTGCAATGCACTCCACAAGCAAAACCCGTTTCTAGAAATACCCTTAAACGCCAAATTTTTAATTTGTATAAAAAAGAAAGAAGAATTAAAATTATTTTTTATGAATTATAATGGCGTACCGTGTGCATATAGGTAGTGATATTGGACCGATCCTTGGCAAATTTCTTCATCTATATGGTATTACGTGTCCATTGGATAGATGACGATTGGAATATTACAAAAAAGAATTAATTGCATGTTCTAGTTTTTGAGGATAGACATAACCCAAACGGATTAATATTTATAGATTAATAGACAGTTTATAAGAATAATTGTTTGGTTGAAAAAAGTTTTTTTCTATTGGGTTTTAATACATAATGCCAGCGTCCAAACATCAAACCGCTTCTATTGAAGACTTGGAAAACACTTTGTAAGCCCACTTTTGTGGAGAATTTTTCATGTTAGCTGAATGTGCTTGCCATGTTTTAAACTTAGTGTACAAGTAGTTTACCAAACTCTAACGTTTTCCTCGACCCAATAAAAATCGCATCCATATTTGATGGATACATCCCCAAATTATAAAGATTGTGTAGATTTTGTAAACCAAATGACAAAAAAGCCAAGAAGATTTTCAAGAGATGTTCCAACTCGTTGAAGTCCACGGACCATTGCTTAATACAATCTTTTGATATAAATTTTATATGTGGCATTTATTTCGACTATGTTCCTCAACTTGAGTTTTTATTATCCACAACATTGGAATATTTGCCAGAAAAAAAAAAAAAAAAAAAAAAAAACAAAATTTTAGATTGTATATAAAGTTTTTCAAATGTCATGCACTTATACTGTTATCCGGTTTTTATTATTCCTACGACTCATTTATTATATAATAGATTTTGTTATATTGCTGGTGTTTTTTTGAAGAATATAAGACGATGACAATTAGTGGCAACTAATTTAAAGGCAAGAATCAAAATGGCTAACTTATTATAAACATATTCTTTTATTTATTTGTGTGCTTCTCTGTTTTTTCGATCCACTTACGAAAAATTAGAAGGCGTAAAAGATTTTTTGACTATGTATTAGGGTCATGTCTATCATATAGAAATGGATTTAGATATTAATCATTATTAAAAAGGGATGGTTGCAACTCAATAGTAGCATTATATAATATTATTATAATAGATAACGCCCACTGCTTTGGATCTTCTTCTCATTTAGTCGCCGTAGAACCGAGGTGGAGGTAAAATGAGTATAGGGTATAAAATGCTAATGAGATAGTCAAACAGAAAAAGGTGGCACACGGATATTTTCCGAATTTGATCACTATTTAATCACTCAACTTTGAGCTACTCATTTGCAAGTGGCACAGATTTTCAAATTGAGAGTGGGTTGAAGACAGCATTCGAGTCATTCGATTATCTCTATCATCGGCGAGAGACAGGTTTTAGTCGACTTCCTTAGTTCAAACAAGTTTGCGGGTTGAACAAAGCTTTTAGTCCTGGGGCAACATTTTGGACGATCACCGTTCAGATTATCTCGGCTCCGCATTCTGTGGAGGCTCAAGCTTGTGTCGATGATTGGACGAGGCTCAATATCGACAACAAGATGGATCGCAAACGTAGAAGCCCCAATATTTGCTTCGATGATGGAGCGAGACCGTGACGGGAAAACCACCTGCCGGAAGCGACGATTTGACTCGTGAGGTAAGTATGGCGTTATCAAAGGTAAAAGAACTACATGAGGCTTAGATTACTTCTAATCCCCAAGAAGATATGTAGGCCATTTAATATAATCATTAAGTTTTTTTCCCCCCAGCCCTTATCTCTCTCCCTTTTTTTTTTTTTTCTCTAAGGTTTGTGTTATTACAATTTTGTAACATTTTACTTGATTATTACTTAAAAATTTCATTTGATTTTGACAAATAAATTTCCCAAGTATTAAAAAAAAAGAAACCACTGACGCCCTGGTTCCCGTTCCGAACCGAACCGTCCGGACATTCGGAACCGTGGCCTGTCTAATACAATGATCATTTTTGGAAAATATTGTGAAATAAACGATCATGTGATTGTGTTTTTGTCCTGTTGCTCGGGTGCAATCTCCGTGCACCAGCTCAAATAAAACAAGAAACAGGAGAACAACCGTCACACTTTTGGCGGCTTAATTATGGCCACCAAAGCACACCATCCAACGAACCACATCCTAGAAGAGTTGATTAAATTTCAAAAGCGCAAGAGCACGACCAGCAATCCCTTCGTTCCTTTACTTCTCTCCTCACGTTCTTCTATTTCCCAAGTCATTCTCCCTCGAAACTGAACTGAAAACATGAAACATGAACCTGAAACATGTACCAACACGCGGACCCGACCATACTTCAGTTTAATTCCTATTGTTTCGAGGTCGGAGCGGGCCAAGATGCACACTACTCGATGGGCTTTGGGTTGGATCGGGTATTAATGGAACACAATCAACCAAAATCATTGACACTACATATGATCTTAAAAGTGAATTCACCTGCATTTTGTTCAATAGAAATATCCATATTTCATGGTTTCAAGATATGTAAATAAGGTTCATTAAGCTTCCAATTTCGATAGAGTTAGAGGTCTAAAGATTTAATGTGAAATCTGCACGGAATTTAGAATTGCTCAAACCCTATGCCGGAGTTTTTGTATTTATTTTCAGGTTTGATGACTTAAGAAACAACGTAAATCTATGGCACGAGTCCCTCCTAAAGTAAAAACCGAAATCGCGATAGCTCAATAAATCCTATTCAGCACTCCTCATTACAGCACCAAAAGGTAGAAGCATCTACTATCCAATAATTGTTTGCGAGACAGTGCAGAAAAACTAATAAGCCAGAGGCACCACTGGACCTCTACCCTGTCACGCTCTGTGGGCTCTCTTCCGAAACCATTGTAGAAAGATATGGATTCAAATTTTAAATTCATTGATCAAAGAAGATTTATACAGAATTGGAGAAACCAACTTCTCCTAAAAATATGGATTGCAGAAACCAACTTCTCCTAAAAATATGGATAAAAAACGGCTATATTTAGTTCTGTTACAGCAAATCAAAAAACAATCTTGAATAAGTCTTCTGCAACAGCTTCATGCAACGTCAGTATGCATCAAAAGATGCAATCTTCAACACTCCTCCTTGCCTCTTTTGATGCAAACTCCAATCTTCTCTCTTAAGTCTTCAAATCTGCCTTTGGGCAGAGCCTTAGTTAAAATATCAGCTAGTTGATCTTCAGTCTTGCAATGAACTAAGACAATTTCCTTGCTGCATTGGACTTCTCTCAGGAAATAGTATTTAATCTTGAAATGTTTAGTCTTCCCATGAAACACGGGATTGTTAGAGATTGCAATGGCAGCTTGATTGTCAACATTGATCACAGACGCATTCTTTTGATCAAACTTCAATCTGTCAGTAATTTCCTAATCCACAAAGCTTGATTAACAGCAGCAGTAGCAGCTATATATTCTGCTTCAGCTGTGGACTGAGCCACCACTTCTTGCTTCTTCGAATTCCAAGAGAAATAACTAGAACCAAGACTAAACAGATAACCTGAAGTACTTCTCATATCATCACAAGAACCTGCCCAGTCACTGTCAGAAAAACCATACAGAATCACCTCTTCTGATCTCCTGAACATGACTCCATAATCTATGGTTCCTTTGATATATCTCAGCACTCTTTTCGCAGCCTTGAAGTGTAACTCACTTGCACAATGCATAAATCTGGATAATAGACTCACCGCATACAGAATATCGGGTCTTGTTGCAGTGAGATACATCAAACAGCCTATTAAGCTTCTGTACAAGTGTTCATTCACTTTATCAGCGCCATCATCCTTGCAAAGCTTCTCATTCTGCATCAGTGGAGTGCTTATCGCTTTGCACCTTTCCATATTGAACTTCCTCAGCACTCCTCTCGCATATTTCTGCTGTCCAATGAAGATACCTTCTGCAGATTGATGTATCTCCATCCCCAGAAAGTAAGACATTTCTCCCAAGTCTGTCATCTCAAAGGTTTCCAACATCTGATCTTTGAATTGCTTAACAAGATCAAGTTGCTTCCTGTCACAAGCAAATCGTCAACGTAAAAGAGATAACAATTATATCACAATTTTGGATCCTTACATACAGAGTCGACTCACTAAGACTCTTATTGAATCCTATCTTCAGCAGAAAGTCATCAATCCTGCTATACCAGGCTCTAGGTGCCTGTTTAAGGCCATACAAAGCCTTTTTCAGTCGCAGGACCTTAGCTTCTTCTCCTTTTACAGCAAATCCTTCAGGCTGTTGCACATAAATCTCCTCCTCCAGAAATCCATTCAAAAAAGCAGACTTCACATCGAGCTGATACACTCTCCAGCTTTTTTGAGCTGAGAGTGCTAGCAGTAATCTGATGGTGTCAAGTCTAGCTACTGGTGCATATGTATCAAAAAAATCCACGCCAAATTGCTGAGCATATCCTTTCACTACCAGCCGTGCTTTGTGTCTATTCACAGAGCCATCAGCATTATACTTGATTTTGAAGACCCACTTGACACCAATAGTCTTCTTGTCGAATGGCTTATCCACCAAACTCCATGTCTCATTTTTCTCAATCATTTTCAGCTCTTCCTCCATTGCTGCGACCCAGCTTGGATCTCTTGCAGCTTCTTCATAATCTGCAGGCTCAAGAACAGCCACATTGCATCTTTGATATATATCGGTTAAGGATCTAATACCTCTAACAGGACGGTCATCCAGAGTTTCTTCAGGAACCTCCTGCTCAGCTGTTTCTGGGACAACATTTGAGACCTCAATCTCCTTTTCTGCTTTATCCCAGTTCCAAGCAGTAGATTCATCGAAGCTGACATCTCTGCTTACTATCATTTTACCTGTCAAAGGCTGATAGATCCTGTATCCTTTGGTGATGCTGCTGTATCCTACAGAATCCCTACTTCAGCTTTTTGATCAAGCTTCGCTCTCTTCTCCTTGGGTACATGGGAATAGCATACACAACCAAACACCTTGAGATGTTGCACCGAAGGCTTGTATCCTCTCCAGGCTTCAAATGGAGTTTTATTCTTCAATGTTCTGGTTGGCAATCTGTTCAGCAAGTAAGTGGCAGTATTTACAGCCTCAGCCCAAAATTTCTTGGGCAACTTCTTTTCAAACAGCAGACACCTCGCCATCTCCATGATGGTTCTGTTTTTTCTTTCACTTACACCATTCTGTTGTGGAGTGTAGACTGCTGTAAACTGATGCTCAATCCTGCATCTACACAGAACTCCTTGAATTTATCAGAGGTATACTCAGTACCATTATCTGATCTGATCACCTTAATCCTTTTATCACACTGATTCTCAACCCATTTCTTAAATGTGCCGAATATAGCAGCCACTTCAGATTTTTCCCTCATAAAATATACCCAACAAAATCTGCTAAAATCATCAATGAAGAGTATATAATACCTGCTGCCATTGAGTGATTCAGTCTTCATTGGTCCGCAGACATCTGTGTGAATAAGTTGCAACACCATTTCCGCTCTCCAGGCCTTATTTTGAGGGAAAGGCTTCCTAGACTGCTTCCGAGTTGACAAACTCCACAGATTTCGTCTCTAGCTTCAACATAGGGTAAGTTCTGCACTAATTCATTTCTATGCATGAAGTTAAGTGCAGAATAGTGAAAATGTCCCAACCTTTTATGCCAAATCTGTCCCGAATCAGCCGCAGAAGAGTAAGCTAAGTCTGTTTGCATGTTTGCCGAGAAGCTTTTGCCCTTCATCTTCACTGACAACAACTTAGTGCCAGTAGTATCAAAAATTTCGCAGGTTTTATCCTTGAACACCACAGCATAGTCTTTCTCTAAAAGCTGTCCGACACTTAGCAGATTTTGATCAATCTCAGGAACATACAAAACATCAGAGATTATTCTTGTACCTGAGCCAGAATCAAAGGCAATATCACCTGTGCCTTTGACCTCAATATAGTCTCCATTCCCGATTCTGACTTTCGAAGAGTGTGTTCTGTCCAGTTTCACAAACATGGCTTCATCATGAGTCATGTGATGGGTGCATCCACTGTCAATCAGCCATGCTTTCACTAGTGATGTCACTAGCAAAGCAAGTCGCCACAAAGAGTTGCTCCTCCTGCTGTTGATCGGCTGCTTGAGCAGCTTGCACTCCTTGTTGCTTCTTTTTGCACACCTTTTCCACATGACCCTTTTGATTACATGACCTGCATACAACTTCTGGTCTGTACCAGCATCGCCAATGTGGATGAGATGCTTTTTTACAGTGCTGACATGGCGAGTACTTCTCCTTCTTGTCCTTGTTGTTTTCACCGTTCTTCTTACCTTATTCCAGTTCTGTCTCCCCGATTTGTTGCTTGACTGCTCCCTTTCTTTAGCCTGAAAAGCTCCTTCAGAACTAGATTCTTGTCTCAGCGCCCTTCTCTGTTCTTGAGTTTGCAGAGCATTCATCAACTCTGTCAGGGAGATCTGCGAGAGATCTCTTGAGTCTTCAAGAGATGAAATCTTCGCTTCAAACCTTTCTGGTAAGCTCACCAGTACTTTCTCCACAATTCTTCTGTCAGGCAAGCTCCTCACGCACGAGCCTGATTTTGTTCACCACACTCAGGAGCCTATCAAAGTACTCCTTGATGGTTTCGGTTTCTTTCATTCTCAGAAGTTCAAATTCTCTTCTGAGATTTAGCACTTGCATCTGCCGAGTTCTTTCATTCCTTGAAACGCCTCTTGAAGAGTGTCCCAAGCTTGTTTAGCTGTTTCACAAGCCATAATCCTGGTGAATACAGCATCAGAAACAGCAGAGTGAATACAGGTCTTGGCCTTCGATCTCCTTCTCACTTCATCATTATGATCTCTGATTTGAGCTACCGTAGGATCTTCTTGCAGCGGCTGAATTCAGAGATCACAGCATCCCACAAGCCACTCGCCTCTAGGTAGGACTTCATTTTGACAGACCATATTTGGTAATTCTCCCCTGAGAAAACCGGCGGTACTGCCATGAAGTTTCCGGCCATGGGTGAAGCTGTTTCGGGAAGGTTCCTCACTGTATCACACGTACGCGCGCACACACGCAGGCCCCTTAAGAACTAAAAGCTCTGATACCAATATGTAGAAAGATATGGATTCGATAATTTTTCATTGATCAAAGAAGAGATTTATACAGATTTGGAGAAACAAACTTCTCCTAAAAATATGGAAAGAAACAGCCATATTTAGATATGAAACAGCAAATCAAAAACAAACTTTTCAAAATAAAACTTCTGCAACAACTTCATGCCACGTCAGTATGCATCAAAAGATGCAATTCTTCAACATACTGATCGCCATTAGGGTTGAGCAGAAGAATCGAATTGGGCGTAGACACCTGAGCTCGAATCCCAGCAGCCACGTCACTGGACGAGTTCTTTCGTGGCCTTCTCAATTTCTCTCACTTCTTTTAGCAAGCTACTCATGCAGTATCCTAGAGCACCCAAACTGAGAACCATTTCGCTTTTGATCGCATTCTCTGCTTCGACACCATCAGTGCCACCCCTGATTTTAGGGAGCACCTCTCGCGAATGCTGAAGATAAGAGCCCACCGTCTTCTCGACGTAACTTTCATCAAAAGATAGCCAGTTCCATGAATCCAGTCAGGGACCGGTCCTTTGTGGGTGGTTTCTAGTTCCAAGGTGGATCTTTGACACATTGGGTTCATCTTGATACAACAAAGCAAAGAAGAAATTGCTCATTTTTTTGGGGAAAATATCAATCAATACATTGAGACAAGGTGTGCCTCGACAACATAATTAAACTTTAGCATAAGCATGGCTAATGCCACACTTCAAAAGACTTAAAACGTGAATAGATACCATCACATTCACATTTTACATACAGTAAGAAGCGCAATTAAAAATTACATCACAAATATCCTTGTCCAACAATAGCAAAGATCATTTCCAAAGCTTCAGGGGACGGTCGAGGTGAGGCCAACAGGTGGATTGGACCATTTCAACATACAAGGGAAGCTGTAGGATTGCAAGCAATACGACAGGAAAGGCAGCTAGAAAAGTAATTGGGATGTAAATCCACTTCAATCTTTCGCCCAATACGATTACAAGAGCAGAGCCGAATGCCACTAGCATAAAGGCCAAAGAGAGGAAAAGAAAAGTGAGGCCCAATATCAATTTTCTTGGTAGTGATTGAAGGAAATCTTCCATTGCATAGCGTGAAGTTAAGATAGCTAAGAACATCAAGGTGGCGGTGACGGAGGAAAAGAGAGCGAGAGCATCTGCAATCGCGAATACCATGAATGAGCTCTTATTTAAAAAGATTGGGATCCCGTACTGCCGTCATTGCCTCCTGGTACTGCAAAAGCCATAGCGAAAACCATCGTAATGATGAGAGTTGCAACGAGGCTAAAAGATGAGGATGTATCCTGCATCCATTTTCTCGCATCATTAAGCAAAACTCCACGTTGTTTTTCAAAATCTTTCCGGTGTCCTTGGGGCCCACTTTGTGAAGAAGGATCGCTCTTTTCTTTCTCTTCCTTCAGAAAAATAAAGGACGCCTATAAATGTGAACGTAGATTAAAGAGAACATAAGGATGGCAAACAAATAAGGTGAACCAACCTTAACCCTTTGTCTTCTAAAAGAAGCGTCGCCCTCTCTTGCAGTACCTTCTGAGAAATAAAGGAGGCCTATCAACGTGTGTAAATTTAAGAGCACAGACAGCGCACAATTAAGGTGAACCGACCTCGAACCAATGAAGTTCACTTTGCATCCGAAAAGCTGCTCCATTAATATCTGCCGGTACGTCGTCTGGTGACCATTTTATTACTGCCTCCATCATGTCGCCCTTTACCGATCTTGTACCCAAAAATGGCATTGTGTTGTGCGCGTTCAATAGTCTAAACAACTTAACATGCCGTCCCTCCACAGCTTTTTTTATTAGTTTTTTTGTGAGATCTTCATCCAACGTCAGCTCCGGAAAATGCTCAAGACATAACTTGACAATTTCAAATATTCCGTGAGATGCAGCTTCACGGGCAATCTTATGATCCTTCACTTCTTCAAGAACAAATTTTGCAAACTCAAGAGAGCGTTTGTGCCTCAACTTCGATTCTCCAAGCTTTTTTATGGAAGGTGCTGCACGTAACATCAAATAAGCAATTGTCCCAATGATGAAGTAATGTTAAAGAGGCTTTCACATTTGCAGCATGTTCTTATAAATGAAAATGATGGATTTAACATGTTAGTCCACAAGGAAAACTTCATATAGACTTAAAATTAACTTGCATGCATTGGAGAACAAAAGGATCTATCGATAAACACACATAACAATGTCATGAGAAAAGAAGAGTTTCTTTTTTCTTGACAAATTCCCTTAATTAATGCATATCTCTAGACTTTGAATTGAAACGAATTGAATCATATAGTAATATATTATGATCTCAAAGGGATAGACTGAAAGTGAAAGTATCATTTCACACTTTAAATTTGGAGATCCACACTCATGGATGAAATATCTATATATAATACCACAATTTAGTGTACCTGATTTTGTGGCAAGATTCCATAGTGATATCTTGAAATGCTTAACTGCTGGTGATGCCACCACGAAGTGGAGAGAAGAATCATGTCAGCAAATTAGGAATTGACTATGAACAAAATGATACATACCACAGTCACAAAAATGAAAATTGCACATGAAGTTAAATTTAATTTCATTTTGCATATGTCAGAAAAGAACTTTGATCAATCAACCTCTATGACCTGTAATCCAAATCTATAATTTTACGTGGCAACTTGACATTGAGTTAGACTTCTTGACTAACTTTACAAATGTTAAAAAGATATTAATTTGTGACATACATCTTCGTGTATATATTAATTTGTATACATAGATGTAGTCATTGTCCGTCCACCTTTGTGAAGAGGATCACTGTATGATATGCTTATTGTCGTGTTAGTACATCACTAAATCGATTAACAAAAATACCTCGAGTCATCTTCGTTTCTTCGGAGTCAAATGATGTAGCAACTAAGCATAGAGGGATACCTAAAAATGAGAACAGATAGAGTGAACACCATGTGGATAGTGTTGCTCGAATTGTACATATTTAACAAATAAGTGCAATAAGTACCTACATTCGTATATATGTTTTTCCCAAAAATTGAGTCTAGCTCCACTACGGTAGTAGGACTCTGTAGATGCCATATGTTGCAAAAGGCTTTCCGTCACTGACTCAGGGAATCGGCCAGCTAAATACAAGCATATGTCTTCCGGGACACATGAATAAAAAGTTAGTCGAGTAAATAGCAAAGGAAATGAGATAAGATGAGTGAGTGTGAAATCTTACCGAAATGGCCAGCCTTAATAAGGGCGCTCATGATATCATCATTTGGAATTTCATTTGTTTGCTTAGCTAGGTAACAGATGACCTCCTTTTGCATAGGAGCATCTGTAGTAGCTCTGTACAGGGCAAGAGATACTTGCCTTGGTTCAAAACAAAATTTGTCCATGAATGCCTCTACCATCCTTTTGCTTCCTCTAGCAGCAGCGTTTTCGAGGAAAGAGGAAAGATCTTCCCTCTCATATTCTTTATGCCAGCGCTTGATCAGGTTTTCGACCAATTGATCATGTGCGGCAATAATAGCAACATGGAGCACATTTGCAGGTTCATCATCGAAAGTAATAACTTCGGCCGTCAATGCTTGTGGATTTTCTTTGAGGATTTTCTTGACATTTTTCCAATCACCTTTCAACGCGGCTACAAATAATTTTCGATACATTTCATTGACCTTTGGTGTTCGCTTGTCTGCAACAATTGCACATTAGAAGTCGTCAAGCTTTCGCACTTCCTGTTTTTTAGGTCAAATTTAACTATCGAACACGCTCAAAGTTCTGATGAAACACGGACGCAGGCAAAGGGGTGGTCGTTTACTCAAGATTCCTTTGCCTATGAGCACGCTTGGTTTACTCTTTGGAAGTAAAATTTTTCCAAATTAAATTCAAGATACTAAAATTATGAAAAGATTATATTTGAATCTATCTCTCAGCGTTTGTATGCTGTGAAATTTAAAATGTTTCTGATTAAAAAATCAAAATGCATGGAACTCAAAATTGATGAAGAACAAAAATTAAAAGTTCAAAGTGACAATCTTCAGTTGGTCCTCTCATGTCTTGAGAAGCTCTACCGTCTTGTGAAGCTTCATCATTTGTCGGGCGATCTGCACTCTTGTCTACGTGAACCTCGTTACCAAAAAGTGAGATGAATATAAATAACCTTAGAAATTTCAGTTACACTTTGTACGCTTTAGATAATTTACACATGACTATTATCATCATTCATTGCATGAATTTTTTTTGTACTAAACTTAGATGGTAAATAATTAATCAAAACTAAAATTAATGGATATTATCAGCTTTTTCCCAAATAGGTGTCATATTATGAATTAGTTTTGTGGGATCTTTTGACTTTCAAATCTTCAACAATGTAATTTTTTCAGTGAGTTTGCGCGATATTATTCATGAATTATGTCCATACAAAATTTTATCTATCTCCACAATTTCACGTAGTGAATATGAAAAGTTTATATCTAAATTTATACGTTAGCATATTTATATTGTGAAATTTAAATATTTTCGAATTAAAGAAAAAGTTAAAATGCATAAAACTCAAGATTTATGAAAAATGAAATTAGAGTTCAAAGTGAACCTATGGTTAGTCCTCTAATCTCTTGGGAAGCTTCACTATTTGCACTCTCGTCTCCATGAACCGCTTTGTTCCCAAAAAGAGAAATGAACATAAATAACCTTAGTAATTTTAATTACACTTTGTATGCTTCAAATAATCTGTACATGACTTGTATCATCATCAATGGATGAAATTTACTGTATTAAACTTAGATGGTAAATTATTAATCCAAAAAAATCAATAGAAATCTCGATTTTTTTTTTTTGAAATAGGTAGTACATCATGATTTAGTTTTGTGGGACCTTCTTACTTTCATATCTTCGACAATGGTTTTTTTTAGGGATTTTCATTTCTTATTGTCATTGATCTTATGCACGATATTATTCATGAATTAAGTCTATACAAAATTTCATCTATCTCCAAAACTTTACGTCCTAATTATGAATATCTGAATTTCCTATTTCGGCTTTATATGCCATGAAATTTAAAATGTTTCTAATTAAATAATAAGTCAAAATGCATGAAAGAAAATATTTATGGGAAAAAAATTGACAGTTCAAAGTAATAAGTCAAAATGCATGGAAGACAAGATTTATGAAAACAAAAATCGACAGTTCAAAGTAATAAAACTTCAACCGACCCACAACCATCTTGGGAATTTTTATTAGTTGTCGTGCCTTCCAAACTCAGGTCTCTATGAACCTCTTTTTACCAAAAGAGAGATGAACATAAATAACCTTAGAAAAAGTAATTGCACTTTGTATGCTTTAGATAATTACACATGACCAGCATCAAGCTCATTCATTGCATGAAATTTCCAGTATTAAATTTCATTGGTAAACTTTTGATAGAAAAAAAAGAAGAATAATGGAGATCAAGATTTTTTTTTTGTGGGTGGGGGGGGGGGGGGGGATAGGTATTGTATCATAAATTAGTTTTGTGGGACTCTTTTATTTTCATATCTTGGATAATTGTTTTTTCGTGAGTTATTATATGACATTGTCATCTATCTTATGCACTATATCAGTCATGAATTACGTTTATACAAGATTTCATCTATTTCCACAAGTTCACATAGTAATAAGGAAAAAGCTATGCTTAACTCTAGGGCTACGCTTTTTCCACTCTTTTCTTAGATAATACACTCCCTATGTTAGTGTTTTGACTATAATATCCTCTGTGGTCTCACTAGCGGGGGCTCGGAGGGGTGCTTGAGGAAGGAGGAAACGATGTCGGGTGTGGGAGTGTTGGAGTTATTGGAGGAGGTGGTGGTAGTGGTGGTGGGCTTTGGTGAGGATCTCGGTGTCCCAAGACTAGGCCTTGGTGAACCAAGGGTGAATGAAGCTGAAAAGATCCATGGGTGAACGCTCACCTTATAATCGTCATTGATTGATTTTCCCCGAGATAAGTATACCGTAAGTGCCATAACTTTTAAAAATCGATCAATTAAATGCTGTCGCTTATGTGGACGCCGGAAAAGTTGATGTGGCAATTGGAAAAACTGACGTAGTACTAGCGAAATGATTTTTTTAAATATTTGAAGGTACACATGGAATTTTTCATAATTTTTTTATTTTGCAAATTTTCCTCTTCTTTTTTTCTTTCTTGATTTTGCAGCGAAGGATCCTCTCTCTCTCTCTCTCTGCAAGGAGGGTCATTGGCGTCGGCCACCATCGAGTGGCCCAAGGGCCAGGGCCGATTTACCCTAGGCCGACGAGGCCGCGACGACCCCAAGTGATGGCCGTCGCGACCTCGATAACCGCAAGCAAGGGTGCGAAGGCCCTCGCCAGATCTGGGCAAGAGCCATCATGGTCCCGTCGGCCACGGGCAAGGGGGCCCTCGCTTGGACCCTGCAACGAGGTTGGTGAGGTCGGATTTGGGCGAGGACCCCCTCGCATGTGGCCGGCAAGATGGCAATGGCCCTCGCCCAAATTTGGCGAGGGCACTAGAGCAAAATGGTGATGGGCGAGGTTGCGACGGCCGTTGCCTAATGCCGTCGCGGCCCCGCTAGCCTAGGGCGAGCCGGCCCTAGCCCTTGGGCCCCCTGGTGGTGGTCGGCAATGGTCACCGGTGACCGTTGCCGGCTAAGGGGAAAAGGCACAAAAAAGAAAATATCAAAATATATAAAAAAAATGCCAAAAATATTAATTTAAAAAAACCATGTGTCATTAAAAAATAAATAAAATAATAATAAAAAGTTCACGTGGGAGGATTTACCGGAAGTCGCACTCAAGTGAACGTTTTTTGCTGGAAGTGGCACTTAAGTGAGCGAAAAAAAAAGTTATGGCACTCAAGTGAGCACTGTACAAAAGTTATGGCATTTGCGGTGTACTTATCCCATTTTCTCCTCTCTCTATCAGCCCAAGTAGCAGAAGAGTTTATCAAAGTGGTCTGTACGAAGGTGACAAAGATAATTTGTATGGGTGAGAGAGAAATGAAGGAGAAGAAATGGTATACTGAAGGTGAGACTGTGGGAGAGGGAGGCAAGAGCGGTTAGCTCCAACATAGAGTACTCATTATATTAGTCACGGTGAAGAAGAAGAGGAGGAAGAAATGGGGAGAGAGATATAGGAGGAGGACTACAATGTTGGTGGTCTTGGAATTCACGATCACAATTCAGTTGACGATGACTATGTTGGGAGTCTTATTGTCCATGGTCATAAGAGGGCAGCTGATGAAGAAAACAAAGAAGCAAAACAATATCAAACCCAGCAACGGAATGTCTCCAATTGTTTCCGATAAGAGCGAAAAAAAATGAAATTTTGACTTTGAAGCTTCTCTTCTTTTCCCCTTTCTTTCCATCTTCTTGGCTAATTGGAAAATGTAAATTTTTAGTGCAATTGAGGAGGAGGAGGTTATCTTCTTCTCTGGATAGTTGATGAATTACCACCAAGACTTGAACCATGATCAGATCTAATTAAGCTAATCAGATTTAATGACTTCCAGAGATACATCCGGGGAAGAGAGAGAGAGAACATAGAGAGTTAGAAAGAAGGAAGAACGTGGACCCACAAGAAAAGAAAGATAAAAAGGAGGAAGTTAAATAATGGAGGATGCTGAAAATGTGGGACCACGGAGGATAATATGGTCAAAATACTGTTATAAGGAGAGTATTATCAAAAGAAGGAATGAAAAAAGCGCAACCCTAAATTTAAAACATTTTAAATTAAAGAAAACGTCAAAATACACGAAACACAAGATTTATGAAAAACAAAAATTGAAAGTTTAAAATGGCAAACGTACCTTCGATTAGTCCGAAACCATCTTGGGGAGGTCCATCAGTTGTCATGCCTTTTAAACTCAGATCTCTTGGAATCTCTTCGTCACCAAAAAGAGAAATGATCATAAATAAACTTTTCAAAATGTTTCTAGTTGAAATATGTCAAATTGTAAGTAACAAACGTTTAGTTTCTAATTGATTTGTGATCGTCAAGTACTCTTCAAACAAAGTTGGTATGCGACGGTCTTGGAAAGCTTTATCAGTTTGCATTCCTTCTAAACTCATGTCTACGTGAACCTCTTTGTTTCCAAAAAGAGAAATGAACATAAGTGACCGTTTAAAAATGTTTTAGATTTAAAAAAGTCAAAATGGATGAAACATTATGATTTATGGAAAACGAAAGTGAAAATTTCAATATGACAAACCTCTAGCTTTTGATGGATTTGTGATCCTCGATTCTTCAAACAAAGCTGGTTCGCTTATGTCTTGGGAAGCTTTATCGGTTGTCATGCCTTCTGACCTCATGTCTAGATGAACCTCTTTGTTTCCAAAAAGAGAAATGAATATAAATAATGTTGGGACAAATTAATTACACTTCGTATGCTTTTGGTGATCTATACATGACTAGCATGAGCCTCATCATGGCATGGAATTATCTGTATTAAATTTAGATGGTATACTTTTAAACGAAAAATAATAATAACGGAGATCATGAGTTTTTGTTCGTGAAAGGTGTTGTATCATTTATTAGTTTTGCGGGACCATCTAACTTACATATCTTGGACAATGTGTTTCTTAGCCAGTCTTTATTTCTTGGTGCCATCCATCCTATCCGTGTTATCATTCATTAATCAATTCTATGCAAAATTTTATCTATCTTCACAATATCACATGATAGTTAAAACAGAACTATACACATATGAAAATAAATTAATTAACTTAATCATATCGATTTCATCAATGAATAAGTTATAATTACCAGATGCAAGTTTATAACATTATTACTATTATCTTATCAATACATTACATGGATTTTTTTCTTAAATAACATATATTGATTAAACTTTCTTGATAGAATTAATTGTTGGGGAAAAGAATTGATCTAATTTTTTTTTTTTTTGCAAAATCCATATTATTTGTTCTTGCTTTTGTGACGAACTTCTCGCCATCCTTGTATCTGGGACAATGTGTTTGTCCTTCATCAATGTTATCTTATGCACTTTGTCAATAATAGTGACAATACCATTCCTATTTAGTACTTTTGGCTCCGAAGAACATTACATAATTTCCTTTTTGGAGACGACCATAGTGAATTGACTAGTTCAAGGATCATGTCTTCAAAGGATTAGTCTCGTGTAGTCTCTTAATGATAAGTAGTTATCTATTCAGAATCTATTTTTTTGCCCTCTGCTTTGTATAAAATTGTTTTGTAGGAAAATCAATTGTATCTTCAATTTGCATGTAAAGTGAACATACAAATAATTAGTCCTCATGAGGTGATTATTTGGACCAAGCTCTCCAATAAGAGGGAACTTTTTTGCTAATTAAATGAACTGGCCATTGAGTGCTTGTAAGTATGAAGTAGGAATGACAAAAAGCAGTTGGATCATCATCAACCACTATAAAGGAACCTGTGGAGCCAGGTCATGCGAAATTAGGAGATTTGACTTTGGGTAATACATTTTTGCGTGTTTGCTTGAAAGGAATCGCGAGAAAATGAATCAATTTGTAGTATTTGGTTTGCCTTTAGGGATGTGCAAACTGGACCATACCGCACTGGCCGGGTTGGTCCAGTACTCAAGGAGGGCAGTCCAGTCCATGGTCCTAATAAATGGGACTAGTGACCGGGTGCTCCGGTCCCCAGTTCCATGGGGAATGGGCCTAGACCGGACCGCCCAATATATATATTTGAATATATATAAATTTAGAAATGTTTGACTTCAAATAAAACAGTACAAAAAAAAATGAACCAATTAACTACTGAACTAGTTAACCTAATTTGTAAGTTCCTTAGAATCCCCATAACATTCACTCCTTTGAGTCCTCTCCTCTCGGTCTCCGCTTGCGTCTCGCCTTCACCTCTCTGCTCACAACTCACCTTTGCCTCTTCGCTCATGTCTCGCCTTCGCCTCTTCACTCGCTCCTCTTGTAGTCCCTCCTCTTACTTACCGGCATCGTCGCCCATCTCATGTCTCGCAGCTACTGGCATCGTCGACTCATCACCAATCTTGCCGCTTCCTCTCCTTATCTCCATCCTCTCTCGATCGCTTCAATTTAAGGTAAAAACACCTAGGTGATCAGTCCCTTAGTCCCTCTACTTTGATTATACACAAGTTCTCTCAACTAAAAACTCTTGATCATGTGGTCCCAACATGGTCACTTCCTCTCTTCTCGACTTTTGTTTTTCTTTTTGGGTCCGATCTCTTTGAGCTTGAATACCATTAAAATGGCTGAATTTCAATGGAGATATCCCCTTGTGCTCTGATGTTACAATTTGTTCAATAGAAGAGTTTTTCATTAGCATAATTAGTCATGGATCATCAGACTCATTAGCCATGCATGTGATTCAAGGATTAGATTTCTATAAGCAGTTGGTATTAATGGTTCCATTGGGACCGAATTGCCGATCCTGGTCCAGTCCGTGGTCCCAAAAATTTGGGGATTGGGATTACCGATCCGGTCCCCAATTCTATATCGGGACCGGACTGGCCCGGACCATGCATATCCCTAATGGAATTGGCATAATTATAATAGGCTTAATGCTTTTTGTGGCATTGCCTAGGCGAGGGTAGACTCGCCCTAGTCCAAGCGACACCCAACAATGCCCACTTGATCGACGCGGCACCTGATGAGGCCACCTTGGCTTGGGCAAGGTTTGGCCTCACCAGATTGGGCGAGGCATCCTTGCTGGCATTTGTCCTCACCCCGACAATGCTAACCCTCACCTGTGGCGAAAAGGGCCACCCTCACTCAAGCAAGGCCAACTCTCTAGCCACTAGAGGAAAGAGGAGGAAACAAAAGACAGAAAAAATTAGTAATAAGTGAAAATTATTAAAATATTATTAAAAATGTTCACATCAGCACTATCCGTGCCACGTTGGCCGGTCGACATCCACTTCAGGAATATTCATCCAAAATTAATTGGAAGGATTGAATTGACCCTATGTCAAAAGGTTTAATATTAAATTGGCACCAGTGCAGTAGGTTTAGAACTTTTTGAAAACTTTTCCCTATTTTTCTTTTATAAGGATTTTGAAGAACAAGTGTGTGAACTCTTGTTAAGCAATAAATAAAGATTTTTCAATGCATTTATCTCTCCATCATATTGTTCATGATATTGCTTGTTTACTTCTAAATAAACACAAACAAAGCGAAATTGTCTCCAAATTTTCCATCACCGTAGGGCTTAGGGGATCAAATCACAACAACAAAGGAAAGAAATGGAACATACCAGGCAGTGGAACTAGAATTGAACGGTCTTGGGTATCCATGGAGGATCGTTTGCTTTGCTGTCTCGCGAGCAGATTAAAATCTAATGCAAGCAAAGTCTTCTTACGTGGTTGGTTCTTGTCACGCCCCGAACCTCCACGAGCGCGCGACATTTGCGCAACAACGGTCGATACTTGCGACGTCCCAGGACTGTCGCCGACCTTGAAACCTTAATATCCGAATTTTGCGCTAGCGGAAACGATACCTTACCCCTGACAACAAATGAGCAAGGACTAGCCAACCATAACACCTCATATATTATACATTCCCAGCTCCATATTATACATGAATCTCTGTTTTACAAATATTAACAACAACAACCAATCCAGGGCGACCACGTTCCTCAGCAACCACCGATTCACCATTAATCGTTCTTGCCAACTGGGTACTCCACCACCTGGATATCAAATCTTGTGGTATTCCTGCCATGTTTATATTCTAGGGTCTGAAAAATAAGGGTAATCACCTATGAGAACAAATCTCAGCAAGCTAACCTCTAAATCCCTTCTCAGAATACCACACAAATCCTCAGACCCAACTCCACGCCTCATCCAGGCATTCAAACCACAGAATCAAAATTCTCAAATATTATTTTGAATATGAACACGGGCCCCAAATATTTGAAATAGTAATATAAATATTGCTCGGGCCCTATTTTGCATAAAATGCTCCAAAAACCCATTTTTCGGTACTCGATCCACACGGGACCCACAAAACATGTCATTTTCAAATCAAAATCAAATTGGACAGCACGTGAACAGTGTTCGTGGGTGAACAGTAAAATAGGGCACTATTTGGCCCGTTTCCGCATAAAATGGCCCAAAAATGCATTTTTCAATACCCGAACCTCGCGGGACCCACACCAACCACCTCAAACAGCCTTATTCAAACACGGACAGCATCCTTTCACCAATCCTCAGCATATTCACAGTCCACAGAATATAATTTGCACAAATACGCCAATTCCGGCTATTTTTCCTAAACCGATTTACCTCGAATCGGACCCTAGAGCTAGTCCATGGCATGTATAATATTCTAATCGAGAAATAAAGGTTTAACTTACCTAAACGAAGTCAGAACAGGGCTGAGGATGCGGCGATGACCGGCGGTAACGACGACAACGGCGGATTCTGGCGGATTAAGTTCGAACCCGGGCTGTTCAAGGGCTAAAACAAGACCAAATCGAGCTGGAAAACAAGATTATGACATGAATATGGGTTCTAGGGACAGCCGGGGTTGATATATATCAACGAGAACCAAAATCCAAAATCTGGAAATCAAAGACAGATCCGTCGACCGAAATGTCAAAGAAGATTTGAAAGGTCAAACGACCTCCGATCGAAGTGATTCAAGTTGGAATAGAACCACAAGACATTGAACTACAACATACCCGAAAATTGCGACGATCCAACGGTTGGATTTCTGTCGCCGTCCAATTGAAGTTGGCAGCAGAAACTGGAATTTCAGCAGGGAGAGGGAGAGAAATCCGAAATCAAGAGAGAGAGAAGAGAGAGAGAAGAGAGAGAGAGTCTGCTGAAATAATGGAGGAGAGAGAGAGTGGTTTGACCCATAATTATCTTAAGGATAATTATTGGCGGTGACTATTCACCGAAAGCGACATAACGCTGAACGAATTGACTGATTTTTGGACTATCAGTGAAATTTGAACTGATAAAGCTTAGGCCTCAATTATTTTCGGTCAAAGCTGGTCAAATTGGTCAAAAAGATGACCGACGAGACATTTCTCGAAATTCGTGAAATTTCAGGACCGACAGGGCTCAATCAATGCTGATTTGGCTCAATCGCGATCGGAAAATAACTCCGGATTTCGTCGTAAAATTTTTCTAGCCTCTCTAAAAACATTCTTACCCTCATGCCATGGATTCTAGTACAAGACGGGAGCGAGATGGCAATTTTCAATTTTGCCCTTTCTTTAGACACTTTGAAGTCAAACTACCAATTTCACGCCTTTCAAGGCGATGTCCAAGTTTTGTCTCTTAATCCTCAAAATCTAATAATATTTCAACTTATAAACGTCCGAAATTCGGGATGTTACAGTTCTCATGGACCTCCTCTTTTTATAAGGGGAGTTGCGGGTGGAGTCGAAGTTCCAGCTGTAGATGACGTACCATTCTCTTTTCCTGAATGATGACTTCATTTCCAACTTTTATGACATTAGAATTTTTGGAAATTTCTTTTATTTAAAAAATTGTAAATTTGAAAGCTTAACTTTGAAAAAAAAGGTACAAGTGTAATTTCACGTATTCCTTTTTTTTTTCTTCTTTTCTTCCACCATCCCCTGCTTTTCATTGGGACTTTATTTACTGCACCGGCGGTGTAAAAAAGGTATTTCGAGCGCATTTGGTTCAAAAAATTGTTCTAATGATTTTTTTTTTTCGGTTTTCATCTTCCATTTGCTTGATAACATGTTTGGTGAGTGAAAAAATGGGAGCTTTCAACAGGAATGACAGTTATAAAACATTTATTTTGGTGTCCTGTACAAAATAAGGTTAATATTAGTGGTTTTCAATTTTAAGAATTAAAGTTTAGAAAAGACAACAACCAAAAATTTTACCGAACGAATTTCCTTGAGATTTTGAAGATGAATTAGGGAATTTCCTTTGTATAACTATATTTTGCAAGAAAGCTATCTTTTAGAAAGATTCTACCTTGAACCAAATTAAAGTTTTTTGCTTTTGCTTTTAGGCTTTGACAAAAGTGTAGTGCTCGTTTTGCGGATACCTTTATAACACTAAAGGCTTGAAATTAAGTTGCCTGAATCCCAAGCCCAAGAAGCAACTTAACTTGGTAAAGACTTAACTTGATCATGGTGTCAAGGGATGGAATGAACACTATAGTAAAAAGAGGGATGGAGTCATCTTAAGGTAATGGTTCCTTTACTAGGGATTGGACCTAATGATGTGCGGCATGAGAGCCTAAAGCTACTTGCTCATTAGTAAAGGACTAGTCTATATTCCCAAGGATAAACTAAAAAGAGAGAGATATGCTTGCTTGTTGTAATTGTTAGGAGCATTCGATACCTTCACTCAGGGAAAAGACGAGATTTGATGTTAATGTATTGGATGCTCCTAACATCAAATCTCGCCTTTTATTTTGGTATCTGATACGATATCATTGAGAATTTATGTTAACATTTGATAACTTCACTCAGGGAAAATGCGAGAGTTGATGTTGTGACTGTAC
>JAGVVM010007560.1:0-12073 GCA_019149425.1 Psidium friedrichsthalianum
CATCCATCGAGAAAAGCAATGGGTTCTGGAGAGTCTAGCCAGCACAGAACGAAGCCTGGAATCCTTGAATTATTTTGCTTTTGCGTTCTGCATCATTCATTCACGCCTTGGTTTCTCTTTTCTTTTCTTTTTTTTTTTTCTTTTTTTGCCGGCTCCACCTCTTACTTGAGCTAGCAAACGGCGTTTTTTTCACACAAATTGAGTTCGAATCGGCTTGCCATCTCGAGTTACTTTGTAAATGTGTTTTCGCCACGAATTTTTAACCCACGATTGTACGAAACTCCAATTTAGGTTTTTGCTAAGATGAATTCCAATGTTTCGCACCTCCCAAACGGACGCACGAAATCAAGCAACTGGATCCACAATGATTCGGAATGGCGAAAACTATAGGATGCGGGCTGAGTTTTCATGGGTACCTCAGAGTTGGATTAATTTCATTTTTTTAGCGAAATCGGGAGAAAGGAAAATAGAAATGCCGGAAATTGGCCTTTATTGAGATTGAGCAAATCGGGGGGCCTTTTCGGACGAGAAAAACTCAGGGTCTTGGGTAAGATTCCTTTGACCTAAAATGAAAAAACATCAAAATCTTAAAAGGCTGAAAATGTATTTTTTGGCAAATTGCGGGGGTTATGGTTAAAGAAGAAACACATATTCCCGATTTTTTCGCTTTTCTTTTTTCGAGAGACCAACATGAAAATGGAATTAAAAAAAATATGGGCTAATCTTTTCGTATTTTTTGGCGGCCTCAAATGCTGATTTTTTTTTTCCCAAACATTTCCGGGCGCTTTTTTCTATTTTTTTCGAAAAATATTAAAAAAAACACTCACAAATTCGCAAACAATTATTTTTATTGGAAATGGGCCCCTGGGCTGGGCCGGGGCCTCCAGACCGATTTTTGGTAATTTTTCGATTTTTGTATGGATTTTTTTTGGGATTTTTTTAAAAATAGAATGGCTAAAAAATCAGGTGTCACAATTAATTGTAGAGCTGATGAGGACCCGTGGTACATGAGGCCGGGCCATGCCCCTCGCCCCCATTGTCCAATGGGCATTTCTCAGCAAGCTTGAACAAGACTATCTAGTTATATATTTCAGCCAAACATCGGGCTGGTCCCATGCCACTAGACATTGGAAGATTAGATATATAATTATTCTAATGGCCGAGATTGTGCAACAAATTAGGCTTGACCGAGAGGGCTAGCTTGGCCTACTTTTTTGGAAGAGGTACATATTGCCGCAAAGGAATAGCTAAACTAAAGGGGAGAATGCCTGGATGAAGGCATCACAAGTGCCATAATTTTCATACGATGTTTACTTGAATGTCATGACTTTTGTTTCGATCACTTAAGTGCCATAAATTTAGCAAAAAAAAAAAAAGACGTTCACTAGAGTGCCATAATTTTTAATCGATCACTTAACTGCTAAAATTTTTAAAAACGTTCACTCAAGAACCCAAAATCTTACGTGGCATAACACTTGTGGTTAACGTTTTTTAAAATGATATCACTCAAGTGGTCTATTGTATGACAAAAAAAAAGTTCGATTGAAAAGTTATATAGCGCTCAAGCGATTAGGAGAAAATTATAGCACTCAAGTGAGTAACATAAATAAGTTATGATTTTCAAGTAATCGAAAAAAAGTTGTAGCACTCAAGTAAATATCGCATGAAAGTTATGATGTTCGTGGCGTCTTTTCACAAAGAATGCCTAGCAAGAGTCTCGTATGCAGTAGAAAGACTACTAAAGTAAACTTGTGAGGGGCACCAGATGAAGTCCCCACCGAAGAATTGATACGTGTGTAAAGCGATTAGAATTATCTCTAGTTCGCCATAACTTACAAAGTTAAATTTTTGGGTGAAATGAGTCCAGCTATTGTAAATTTTGACGGACCTGAGATGTGAGCTTTTTCTTGACGAGATCATCAAGGTGGGAACCTTCCTTTAGCACGGAAGCCGAAAAGGAAAGTATCCAGCGAAGGCAGACCACAAGGATTCGGTCATCGTCCGGAATGAACGGAACTCATGCTACCTCAGAAGTCAGAATCGATCAAGACAAGAACAGTCCTAGGTCTCCACCCACGGTTAACCCTCCATGTGCCCCAAAAACTGCATAACGTGGACGTATCCGTCACTCATGGTTTCGACTCGCCAGATAAAGGACAAGGGCAAGATCGATGGTCCCGTATGGGCAACACCATGAAGGAGCCTTTCTGTGATCACCGCCATCTTATAAGATCAAAATCCTTATCACTCTTGAATCCATCTGTTTGGCCTTTTTGTTTCGAATTTTCGTACTTCGAATTCTGTTGTTTTCCTCCTCTTTCTTCCTCTTTAAAGTTCCGATCATGACTGTGACTGGATTTGATTTTTCCTAGGCTTGAAATCCGCGGACGTGTGCCAACTGTCAAGGTCATTGAAGAACATTTACTTCAGGACGTCCGCATTGTAGTTTCCCAGGGAACAAAGGGAGTTGAGGTGGGAAAGACATTTTTTTTATTTCAGAATGGTTGATCATTTCAACAAGAATCAGCTTTCTTGCAGCAGCTTCTTAAGGTTGTTTGCAGGGGGTCGCTATTGAGATTGTTTGTCAGCTTCCAGTGAAAAAGGTCAAAAGGAGGAAGTGGTTTCTCCTTTTATTGTTGCAACTCTTGGAGAAGAAGTAATTGTCCTCTCAATAATAGCACTTGAAGGCATTCTCTCTCTCTTTTTCCACCTTTGTCGTCTTGTCTCGTGATTCCAAGAAGAAATAAAAAAGATGTCGGACACGACATGCATTTGGATCCAAGTGAGAGATTCACATGTAAAAAGGAGGCAAGAACTGTTTCCCTAATTAAATGGTTCACCTCCACCTTAAGATGATGTACCAACCTTGATGTGAATATCCTTTGTCCGCTTGACTTCTGGCGTTGATGATCTTTCCTGTCCGTAGTGAAATTTGTTTTAGGGCTTTCGACCTTGATTGGGGATGGCTATGGAGTAAAGAAGGAACGGGCTGTGGTCCTCGTTCCTGTCCCTAGGTACCAGGGACGCCTTGGATTGGATCAAGACTCCCGCGAGCCTATGTCTTGGCCTGTATCCACAGGAACCGATCTCTAGATAATTTTCGAATTATATGTTTTTCACAAAACAAATGCTCTATTGATTGATCCTTTGTCGTGCTCTTAAAGCTATGTATTCTAGTCAAGTCCATTTAACTACAAATCCAATTAATTAGAGCATGCAAGAGCCTGACATGGAAAGTGTAACATTCGTGGAGTAACTCATTTGAGATATTATCTGTTTTGGCCCGTTTCATATCGACCTTTACGGTTTTATCCTTTGGTGTATGAGTGAACACCTTCCCAAGAGGTCTCCCTTGCAACTGTCGTAGGCCTCAAGCAAGGGCTGCCCTCCCTAGCTTTGCTTGGGCTGGCGAGTGTGACCCTTCGCTAGATTGAGCAGGTGTTGCCCTTGCTAACCCAGTTGAGGGCCACCCACAGCCGATGTAATATAGGCTTTGTTCACGTCAACGTTGGTTGTACTACGCAAGACAGCCATGTTCTCGTGAATGATTTACAGTCAAACTTAGTTGAATGGACTCAATTGACAAAACATGAAAAGATTTATAACTAAATTGATAAAAATATAATAGATTTATAACTTTTTGGAAAATTTTCTTGTTGTGCTTCCATGCACGAACTTTATTAAACTCGTACTTTTAGGAGCGACCCATTTTTAGTTCAAATACTTTGTTGTAGTGACCAAACTAGACCCCGTTGTTTTTCTCAATCGGAAATTGATTATTTTCATCATGTTTGCATTCAAAATATTATTTAAAACTCCAATCTAGATCAATTAAGCAGGGATTCCCACATTAGCAAGGGGAAAATTACCCAAAAAAAGTGTTAAATTGTGCCAATTCAGTTATAAATATTTTAATTTAATAATTTTAGTCTTAAATCTTTTGAAAATTTACCAATTCAGTCATCTAGCCAATTTTGACCAAAATTGTCAACGTGAACAATTTTTCTATTTTTTTCTTAAGTTATGAATTTATTATTATTATTTTTGTTTCTTGTCTTCTTCTTTTTTTTCCTTTTTTTCTTCTGCTTTTTCAGTGTGGCCAACGAGGTCAACCTCGCCAGCGATTGACAAGGTCCAACCTCACTAGACACCTCAAGATCGAAGGTCACGAGGTTTGAAGGCATTACTTCATGGATTGTTGGCATTTATAGGAGATACCGTGGCCAGAGAGATCGACCTCGCCAACCATTGGTGAGGCCCGACCACGCGATTCTGGAGATCGTGAGGTCGAAGGCCACAAGGTTGGCATTTATAGGAGATACTGTGGCCAGCGAGGTTGACCTCGCCAAGCATTGGCAAGGGCCCGACCTCGCAGTTCTGGAGACCACGAGTTCAAAGGCCACAAGGTTTGAAGGCACCAATTCATGGATTGTTGGGATTTACTGGAGATACTGTTTAGTTCCCAGAAGTTAACCCATTTGTAGAATTATCTTTAGGAACTAAACAATATCTCCTAAATCTGATAAGTCAATGCTTGCTCTTTCCTTGTGTCAGCCATTAAGGAGATGAAATATCGGGATTAATGCGGTCCTCCGTCATCCCACAAGCCTAAACTACAAGTGATCCGATCGTGGAGCACATGGAGGACCAAAAATTGGTGGAGAAATCAATCTGTCCTTGTCCCGATCGATGCTGAGGCGATGTGTCCCGTTCGTTCTGGATGCTAATCGAACGATCGGAATCACCTTCGGGTGGATGACTTTCTCTTTCGAGTGGTGCACGCTTGTGCGCCGAGCCAAAAGAATGCATTCCAGCTTGAAGATAAGTTAACCAGAGAGAATGATTCAGGTTGACTTGTGATTTGATTCCGGTTGACTTGTGATGACTTTGTAACATGTACCCACAATGCACGCACCCATTAAAATCACTCCCAAGTCACAAGAATCAACCCAAAAAATCATGCGCTGGACGCCGAGCGTTGTTTATGTGCATGTCGCTGTCGATGCGAGAAATGATTGCCCCCCTCCCCCTACGTTTTCCTTAAGCTTATTGGCCTTCCATTTTCCTATGCAGCAGCAATCCAAAAAGGGCGTCCCCACTTGATTTCTTTTCTATTAACGACTACTGTGTGGTTGGAGGAGCATGCATCAATCTCTCAGCTGCGGGGCAAAGAAAGGGGAAAAAAACGTAAGGAGGTACAAGAATGGAGGCAAACCAAGTTGAGTGTCACTCAACATCGGTGAGACTTTACGGTGTAGTCTGGACTCTGGACGAATCTATGATTGGTCTAATTTCCTCTGATCTTTCTTCTTCGTCTTTTGTCCTTCAGCCCCTCTGTTTTCCCCTGTTGGGGTTGGAATGAGTCCATAGGAGATAGGAACAGATCATGGGGAAGAGGGTCCACTCCACCACGAGTCACTAAACATACGAAGATACCAATTGACAAGTTGATAGAGGGATGGCGTGTGTTGAGGTTCTCCCTTGAGCCTCCCATACTATCTCGTTCCCTATATAAAGGCGCGAGCTTCTGCTGAGTCCTGAAATCATCTCCCTTCAATTGCTTGCCATTGCCATGGCTGTTTTTGTTCATTCCCGCGTCACGAGGCTCCTAGCCCTGTTCATCTTCTGCTTCGTCCCGAGTTTGGAGCAGTCCGACAATTATATTATCCTCATGGACTTATCCTTCATGCCCAAAGCCTTCTCTGACCACCATAGCTGGTACTTGGCCACTGTTTCTTCACTAGTCCAAAGTCCTAATCCTAAGGTTAGAGCCAGAGCTGGTGCGGTACCCACGTCTTCTAAGCTCATCTACAGTTACACTCATGTCGTCCAGGGTTTCAGTGCTAGTCTCTCTCCTAGCGAGCTCGAGGCCCTTAGGAAGTACCCAGGCTACATCTCTTCCATGAAGGATTTGCCTGTGAAAGCCGATACGACTCGCTCGATCCAATTCCTTGGCCTGAATTCTAATACCGGGGCATGGCCTACTTCGGATTATGGCAAGGATGTCATAGTTGGGCTTGTGGATACTGGTGTTTGGCCGGAAATCCCGAGCTTCAATGACGACGGAATGACAGCGATTCCATCGAAATGGAAAGGTGAATGCGAGGTCGGGACCCAATTCAACGCTTCGATGTGCAACAAGAAGCTCATCGGAGCCCGGTCCTTCAACAAGGCCCTGGCAGCCAAAAATCCCAACATTACCTTCTCCATGAACTCTTCTCGAGACACCGACGGACACGGCACGCACACATCCTCCACGGCTGCTGGAAACTACGTCCAGGGAGCGTCTTTCTTTGGCTATGCTCCAGGAACTGCCACGGGTGTGGCTCCACGGTCCCGAGTGGCCATGTACAAGGCCCTGTGGGACGAAGGCGCATATTCTGCAGATATTATTGCCGCAATTGATCAGGCAATTGCCGACGGTGTTGATGTCCTGTCCTTGTCATTCGGCCTTGATGGCGTTCCATTTTATGCAGACCCAATTGCGATAGCCACATATGCAGCCATGGAGAAAGGGATCTTTGTATCAACATCGGCGGGAAATGAGGGGCCTTTCCTCCGGACCCTGCACAATGGGACTCCCTGGGTCATAACTGCCGCCGCCGGTGACATGGACCGTGATTTTGGAGGAATTATTACTCTTGGCAGCGGTGTTCCGATTGCAGGCTTGACTCTCTTTCCAGGCAACTCATCCTTGGATGAGTCTCCAATTGTTTTTTTGGACGCGTGCAACAATACAGTCGAGTTGAGCAAGATCAGTCGCACGAACATTGTTGTGTGCGAGGACAAGAGTGGCAATACAAGCGACCAGATCGACAATGTCCGGGGAGCCAAAGTTGCTGGTGGGGTGTTCATAACAAACAGCTCTGACCTCGAGTTCTTCATCCAGAGCTCATTCCGGCGATCTTTTTGAATCCTACAGATGGCGAGACCGTCAAAGCCTACATCAAGAACTCTTCTGAGCCTACAGCAAGTATTCAATTTCGGAAAACACTAATCGGTAGCAAGCCTGCTCCAAGCGTAGTGAGCTACAGCTCCCGTGGCCCGTCCCCGAGTTGTCCGGTCGTCCTCAAGCCCGACATTTTGGCTCCTGGCTCGATGATCCTGGCTGGGTGGCCTCTAAACCAACCAGTGGGCACGGTGAACTCGCATCAGCTATTTAACGACTTCAACCTTTTGTCGGGGACGTCAATGTCATGCCCGCACATTGCCGGAGTGGCTGCGCTCCTAAGAGGAGCACACCCGGAGTGGAGCCCGGCAGCCATCCGGTCAGCCATGATGACTACATCATATTCAACGGATAGCACCAATGCCCCTATCAAAGACGTTGGGAATGACTACGAACCGGCGAGCCCTCTAGCCATGGGAGCTGGCCACGTCGATCCAAACAGGGCATTAGACCCCGGACTCATATACGACGCGACCCCTCAAGACTACATCAACCTCATGTGCGCAATGAACTACACATCGAAGCAAATTCAAATAGTCACCAGGTCATCTTCCTTCAATTGTTCAGACTCATCACTCGACCTTAACTACCCTTCCTTCATTGCCTACTTTAGTCCAAACAGCTCGGGCTCTCAAGAATTCTTCCGGACGGTGACGAATGTGGGAGACGGGCCATCAACCTATGCCGCGAAGGTGACGCCGATAGAGGGATTCAAGATCGGCACCGCGCCAGATAAATTGACATTCAAAGAGAAGCACGAGAAGCTGAGGTATAAGCTGACAATTGAAGGACCGAAACAGATGAAAGATACGGTGGTGTTTGGTTCCGTGACTTGGACGGACGATGGCGGCAAGTATGTGGTCAAAAGTCCCATTGTGGCGACGAGCCTCACCTCGGAGGCATTGACGACCAGAACTTGAATTCTATTTCTCTTTTCTGGTTTAGCATCAGCAGACGGAGATATTTTCTTCCTCTTTTTTTCTCTTCTCGAACTAATTTATATAGAATGCAATAAACTAAGGTCCTTTGGCCACGCTAAGCTTGTAAGTGGATAGGATGTCAAAATCATACCGCACATCTTACTTGCTAAACAACGAAAAGACAGCTTTTGGAATCTGTCCCAAAGTTGCAGGTGCGGATCCAAAGTCCCATATCCACCGTTGCACTTCAATCATCAAGAACATTCGACCAAAAAAAAAGTCATCAAGAACAGGACACGCATAATGAAGTCTCAAAGACCAATAATTACTTGGGTGCAGGACAGAAGATTGTCCGAATCAGTGAGCGATGAGACTCTTGAGTCTTCTTCTCATCGCAAAACAGAGTGGATGGTGAGTACTCCGTGCAAGTTTGCCTCAGCAAATCACGAATCATTGCCCACGAAACGCGATGAGACAGCCTGCCGTGAGATGGGACATCATTATTGAAGGATATTTTTTGTTACTCGTGAAAGAGATGAAGTTCGCTCACGAGTTTGTGAGGGAAATCATTGGATCGAGTGTTTTTGGAAATCCTAAAAGACCCCAAGCTTAGCAGACCCAAAATATAGCGGCAACCGATGAAATTCGGCATTGAATGCTGCCGGCCGAGTTACTGTTCAGAATGTACCAAGGATTTTGAAAAAAAAATCGATTTGTCTTAATTAGGAAGTCGAAATCGCAATCCGGAAAATCCTACAAGTTGCTGGGACGTGAACTTGGCTCGGACTCGGCTCCAGTGTCGCTTGAGACGATAATGAAACTAGGACTGACCACGATTTCTACTCTTTGAACAAAATACGCTTGAACTTTTGGGCCATTTTTTATGCCCAATTATTGCATCAAAACATCACAAGTTAGGAATAACGGAGTCATATTGGCCTTATTTTTTGTGTGC
Organism: Psidium friedrichsthalianum; assembly: GCA_019149425.1. Taxonomy (NCBI): domain Eukaryota; kingdom Viridiplantae; phylum Streptophyta; class Magnoliopsida; order Myrtales; family Myrtaceae; genus Psidium; species Psidium friedrichsthalianum. The sequence goes on from JAGVVM010007560.1 coordinate 8,825, forward strand.
TTTATCTGATGCGTTTTAACCAAAATTTTTGGGAAAGAAATAATTTGAAAATATAACTTTAATCTGAAAAAATTGCAATCTTGTGACACGTGACCTAACTATCATATTAAATAGGGGTGTCCAACAGTTTCGGTACGGCATCTTTTTGAAAAATCGATGCGTCTGTAAGATACGAATAATCGAACACTACACATATATTTATATGAACGAATACCAAAAAAAAATTCGGTTATACAATGACGGTTGATTCGGATTTTCGGTTTTCCTCTTTTTATATTGCATTGAATTAAACCAACGACTTATTACCCCTCATTGAACTATTCCAATTATAAGCACGCGCGTTGTCCGCAAGAATGTTTGCCTCTGACATATTCGCTCCCACTTCTCCTCCTCCTCCTCCTTTGAAGCTCGTTACGGGATTTCATTTGGTCTCCCCAAAGTCCTCATCCGCGATTTTCGCAAGGAGCTCCGCTAAGGTACTTCCCTCGGCGTTTCCTTCCTTTCATCACTATCTATCTTCCCTGTTCCTTGGGGGTGAGTCCGCGCCGGAGTCGTCTTGATTGGAGCTCCAATGATGTTTGGCGTGCGTGCTATTCTCGCGCTCTTGATCTGGTCTTATGATCGGAGTGTCTGATTTTGCGTTGCGCTGTTTTGTGGCTTCGATGAGTTGAGTTGGGCTGCTCGAGCATTGTTTTGAGGAGTTAGAGGGCGTCGATTGGAGTGAGTCGATGAGAGATGTGTGTGCGATGATCCATGATTATGGAGAAACACAGAAGATTCTTGGGTTTAGCAGAAAGCGGAGGAGAGATGAGAGAGAAGATCAATGTCAAGTGAAGAGAAAACGTGGAGTTCATGGGAAGGTTAGATCTCAGGAAATCCTATTGTTCGGTTACCGAACCGGATCGAAGCAAAATAACCGAATCCGAAAGAAATAATCGGTTTTTTTTTGCTTATCCAAATAAAAAACCGAACCGACCTCGAAAATACATGCAAATTTCGGTTCGGTTTGGTTCGTTTCTGTTTCGGATTAGGTTTTTTCGGTTTCGGTTTTTGACACTCCCCTAATATTAAACAGAGGGTCGCTTGTTCATATCTTTCATGTACAGGGCATCTTTTTGGAAAAGATGCGTCCTGCATTAAGAAACGAGTATTAATTAATTCACTACACCTATTTTACATATGCACGTTAAAAAAAAAAATTAAAACGTCATCACCAATTCAAAGCATGACAAATGCATTTTCATAAATTAGAAACTCAAATGTAATTGGGCGAGATACATAGAATTCGACTTCATTACGCCCAATGTATCTCTTATCTTTATATATTCACTCCATTAATAAAAGGTCGCAGCTTTTTTCACTCCTAAATTGGTTGAGACACTTCCTAGTATAATATTGTGAAAATATTATCCTTTAGGTGGTCCCCAGCCTTTTAACATTATTCTAGTCTTTTTATTTGGTCAAATATGCGTCCATTCTTTCTTTTCTTTTTGTCTCTTTACTTTCCTTGTGAATCCCACTTCGCTATCTCTTCTCATATTTCCACACCATTGGTCAAATTTCGAGAACTTTTGGCTCAATCTCTCGCTTCCATCAATCCTTCTTCCAAAGTCTATACTACTCTGAAGGCTTGTCTAAAGCGGAAAATGGAAAAGAGGAATGGTGAGGACAGATAGGTAGGAAAAGAAGAAAAGTTGCACCCACAAAGAAAGAAATAAAAATAAAATAAAAAAGGGAATTACAATTGCCTAAACTATTTACGATAGTTGTATGTACCTTGAGATCACCTAGATATTAATGAAAACTTGAGACATAAAATTATAATATGATGAGCTTGTTTGGCATGAAGCATCTCTAGGCAGAAAGACAAAAGGCAAAAACTAAGGAGTCATCATCTTTATCTTTTCAACCACCGAGCTTTGATTTTCTTGAATTTTCTATATAAAAAAAATGGAGGCACAAGATCATTGGCTCCATCGATCAGAGAAGGGTACTTTGGAGGCAGCCGCATCCATTTTGGACTAAACTAGACGAACGAAGCGAAAGACATAACTATTAATCACAATCAATAAAGAAATGTTGCACAAATCAATGAACTAAGAACATGTGGATAAACACATCACAAATCAAATATCGCATCCCTAATGAAGCCCAAAAGTTTAGAGATGAGTGTTTAGAGATTTGAAAGGAGTTGGGGATATTTGGAGACAATTTATCCAAAGGGGAAAATTATTATATTTGAAAAGATTTGCATTGAAAATCATCAAATAGGGTTGGTTAGTTGAATGTGCCTATTTTCTATTTTCGAGATTTTCTAAATTTTTATGGATTTTTGAAATGATTTGCCCATAGGAGGAAAAGTCAATGTTTTGGAAAGATCGAAACTGAAAAATTACAAATATAGGTTTGGCCAATCAAATTTGATTATTTTTCATTTCTGTGATTTTTTTAAAATTTTCGAGACAATTTGCTCATAAGGGGTAAAATTGTCATTTAAAAAAAGAGAGGTAAAATTATCAAAAATAGGATTGTCTAGTTGAATGTACCCATTTCTAATTTTGAGATTTTTTCATTTTTTGGAAATTTTATAAATTTTCCAATTTTTTTAGAATTTTTTTAATGAATTTTCCATTTTTTAGATTTTTTAATCATTTTTATTTTTTTTAAATTTTATTTTTTGAATTATTTTTTTGAAATTTTTATTAAAAAAATATTCCGAACTGGGTCAGGTGAGACGACGAGTGAAGAGTGAGACCGAAAATATGAAAAGGAAGGGCTAAAAAGAAAAAAAAATGATTTCTGATAATGAGAAGTAACTTTTTTTACTTCTCAAACTTCTCCAAAAACAGCTTCTGAGTAAAAATTGTTTCAGAAGTAGAAATATACAACTGTGAACCACGGATTTCTGCTTTAGAAATTATTTTACCAAACAGATTTCTATTCAGAAGTACTTCTAAGCAGAATTCTGCTTCAAAAGTATTATCATACACCCCCTAAGAGTTCTTATTCATTATGACAATGAGCGATTTTGTACCCTCTTCCTCCTCCGTCCCTTCTTTTTGGCTCTCGACAGGGCAGAATTCTATTGCTCCGTGTTTCGTGTCGATAACTCTTAATAAGTGTTAGTAAGTGTCGAGGAACTATTGGTTAAAAAAGCGATTAGTGACTTTCTTTCGGATAACTCGTGGGTAACTTACCATACTCTTATGAAATTACTAACTTTTGTTTATATAGATATAGCTCCAAACT
>JAGVVM010007562.1:0-41370 GCA_019149425.1 Psidium friedrichsthalianum
GGCTGGTCGAAAACTGGACGGACGCGCTGGACTCGACGGCGACGATCCGACGGTAAAAACCTACACCGATGGACTACTTCAGACCCTAATCGACTCCCATCGACTCCAGCCAACATACTTGAGACTTGATTCGATCTACGGTCGAAAACTTGGTATCGAGATCACAGAAGTCAATCGAGGTGATCAAATCATGCCAACACAAGCAAATCATCGATCATATCAACAGGCCAAGTACCACAGGGGGGGGGGGGGGGAACAGTTCAGGAGACATTACCTCGTACTCTGATCAGGCTCTAAGTTGCCAGATTAAGCTGGCCAGGTTGCTACAATCGGACAAAGGTGGGAGACTTGGAACGGGGGTTTTCACATGCAATCGATGCAGAAATTGAATGCAAAGGTGGTCAGGAGTGTAAGAAGAATAAAAACCACAAAGAAATAGCAAGAATGACCGGATTAAAGAGTTACCATTGGAGCACCGAGTTGAGCTCGAGCTCGAAACCCACCTATTCAGGCGTCGGCGAGGCTCTGAAATGGCACGGGTCACCTCCTGTGGCTTCAGCAACTCCCAAGATGGTTTACGCCTTGATTCGCTCCAAGTCGCCTAAGTTCTTCAATTGCATTTGGTTCCCCAAGCCTCTCAAAATGTCCCCATTTCTTCTCACTCTCCCCCCCTTTTAAACTAACATGGGCGTTGTGATCCCCTCCAAAAATCCCGAGGTCCCCTCCAACAGACTCAATCTTTCAGGATCTTCTTGGGTTCGTTCTGGAACAAAAATTTTTGAAAAAATTTGTTTCACGAGCGGGCATTTCGCTGGAGGTTGCTCGCGTGCCCAGCGACGAAAACACGTGCCGCTTGGCACGTCGTCGCCAGGCAAATTCCGGCTAGATTATCGGGGCTCAAGCAGGCGTTTTGGGATTTCAGGCCTCTTCATTCGCGCGCGTGAGGATGATGAACCAAAACCAATTTTGGTTCTGTCGGGTTGATGGGATTGAGCGGGTCGGGTCAACTGGACCCAGTTGACCCGAACAACTAAAAACTTGAAATTAACCCCAAATTCGCTCGCTTTTCCCAAAATTGACACCAAAATTGGACTCAGGGGTATTGAATCTACTTGAAAATGGTATTTTCCCCAGAAATTATTCAGTATTTGCTCAAAAACCTCAATTTTGAGTTTGACCCGAGAACCCATTTTGCAAAATCCAAAGCCTTAATGACCTTTTTTACAAAAATTGACACCACCAATGGATTCAGGAGGCCAAAATCTAGGGGGTGACGTGCCCTGATTTTCAATTCGGTCCCTAGAAAATTTTTAATTGCATTTTAAGTGATTTTAGGGACTAAATTAAAAAATCAAAAATTACATTTTGGTCCTTTTTAGTGAAATTGGACAATTCAAGGGGCTTTTGGACTGGATTTTAATTTTGAAAGATAGAGGAGGTTGACACGACTCTAAAAATGTAAAAATTAAAAATTATAGAGCTAAAATGAAATTTATAGAAATTATTTAAATAATCAGAATATGGATTTAATAAAGAAAACCTGAATTCCAGATTGAATTTCTAAAAATTTATTCATTCAAAATGAAGATAAAATTAAGAGAAAAATATTGACTATTTTTTGTAATTTTTTTGGCCTCGAATGCTATTTTTTTTTATTAATTTTTCATTATTTTCCTAATTTCTGAAAAATATTAAAAATGAAAAAAATAAGAAAAATTATTTTTTGTTCAAAATTGGTTCCTTAGGCTTGGCTGAGATCCCCAAAGTTGATTTTTCAATTTTCTCATTTTTTGTTGATTTTTTTTTATGAATTTTTGAAAATAAAATACAAAAAAAATATGACAAATATGGAAAATTATTTTTTGCTCAAATTGCTTTCCTAGGCTAGGCTGAGGTCCCAAAAGTCGATTTTTAAATTTTATGAATTTTTATGAATTTTCTAGAAATTTTTGAAAATAAGATTGGTCAAAAATCAAGTGTCAACAATCATCTTCCTCGGTGAGTTGTTGACTCGGTCAACCGTCGTTGACCGAGTCAACGCTGACGTGGCGCCACATGTACGCCACGTGGTAGCCACGTCAGCGACGGTTGCAACAGAAATGTTATAATAACAGAGTCAATCCAACGGCTAGGGATAAGCCACGTGTCATGATTTGGCATTTTCTAAGAATAAAATGTTAATTCAAATTTTTAATCACTTTCGAAAATTAGAAATAATAAACGGTCACGATGGAGTCTAGGTTTTTTATCTGAGCCGTAGATATTAGCATGAGTAATTGACGGCTTAGATTAGTTCATCGGTTTGCCTCGATCGTTAGATCTTGAGCTTCGTTTGGACGGCTTAGATTTAGTCTTAGGACTGATCTTTGCCGTAGATCTGGTAGTAGTTTAGACGGCCGAGATTTGATCTTCAGGGTAATCTGGTTCATAGGTTTTGGCATGAGAGACAGATGGTCAGATTTAGAACACATGGAGGATTTTAGACCATTGTATTAGAAATATGCGGGAAAATAAAAAAGAATAAAAAAATCTAAAATTTTGAAAATTCAAAAAAAAAATATGGGCTGAAACTACGTCGTATTAGCATGGCTAGCCGGTCCTGAGTTTCGGGCCGGGTTTGATTAGTGGGTCGGGTCCATTTGACCCGGTCTGTATAACCCAATTCAAAATAAATACAAATAATAATAAAAACTCGCAAAATTAATAAAAATCGAAACTACGTCGTTTTAGTCTTGAATCTTAGGTTCGGGCCTTCGGATCAAGTGGGTCGGGTCGACCCGACCCGGTCCAGAGAATTAAAAAAAGAGTAATAAAAATTAAAGTATATAATAAATAAATAAATAAATAAAAATCCCGAAAATGAGTAAAAATTCATAAAAATCATAAAAAAATAATAAAAAAATATTCTAAAATATAAAATAAGTAATAATAATAATAATAATAGCAATAATAATAAAAATTTTTAGAAAGTGTTAAAAAATAAAAAATAAAGAAAATTCCTAAACAAAAACATAATAATGAATAATAATAAAACAATAATAGAATAAAAATATAATAAAATGTAATAAAAAAATAAAAATAAATAAAATAAAAAAATGATAAATGAAAATGAAAACCGAAAATAAAATAATAAAAAAATATATAGAATAATAAATAGTAATAAATAATAAATATAGTAAATACATATTAATAAAAATAAATGATAAAAAATTAAAATTAAACTAAAAAATCCTAAAAAATAAAAAAAATAGATAAATAATAAATAAAAATAATAAATAAATAAAAATAAAATAAATGAAAAAAAGTTTAAACAATTAGGAAAATTTGGAAATTGTAGGAAAATAGCGAATATAGTGATAAAAAATCGTAAAAACTGTAGAAAAATTTGGAAAATTTGTTAGCAAATATAGAAAATGTTTGGAAAAATAAGAAAAATCTAGAAAATCAAAAATAAAAATCCCAGAAAATATACAAAATGTTCCAAAAATAGGAAAATCCTTAGAAAGGTCTAAAAAATATCAAGAAATATCTAGAAAAATTCCCAAAATTTGTGAAAATTAGGAAAAAACCACATTCACCTGGTTTGACCTAATTTCACATTTTTGGACTTCTAGAGCCTTCCAAAATGACTATTTTGCTCTTCTGGTCAATCCGACCCAAATCATTCCAAATCACCCTTGAACCTAATTGGTGCGTTTCGTAGCCTTCTAGGACTCCCCTTTGCTTGTTTTGACGGGTTCTAATGTGATCTCTCTTTGAATTAATTTCTTGATTGCGCATTTATTTCTATGATTGTGATTGATAGGATAGATACTCTCATTTGCATGAACCCATTAGACTCTTAAAGCCTACCTTACTCAATCTCGCCTGCATGAACTCCTTAGATTAAGAAAATCACTTAACTTAGGTACTGAAAGGGCGTCGATAGTAATATTGACGTAACTAAGTCCCCGAGCTCAAAATCTCTGGTTTTCGCAGAATCGAATGATTTCTCCCAATCGCTCGCTCGATAGGGATTCCAATCATACCTTCCAAGAAATAATTGGTGGCAACTCCGATGGCATGCACACTGATCACATGTCACCCGACCACACTAAGGTCGACCCCGATTTAAATCTTTTCCGACGCGATTTGGTATGGGCCTAGGAGGACCCGAGCTAAGCCCAGATATCTCAAAACGGGCTTAGCAATCCATTAGCCCCCTCTCGAGGGAGGGTCGCGACAGTACTTAAAGAGGACAAGAGACTATATAATGACTTATAAGCATGTTGAGAACCTGCAGCTTGTTGGATACACGGATTCAGATTTTGCAGGATGTCAAGATGACAAAGAGTTGACAACTAGATACATATTTATGTTGACTAGCGGTGCAATGTCATGGAAAAGCGAGAAACACAAATTCATATCCTCCTCTACTATGCAAGCAGAGTTCATAGCATACTTTTCAGCTGTTACTCAGGCCATTTGGCTCCGAAACCTCTTTAGGGAGTTGACCGTATTTGATTTTGTTGATAGACCCATACAGTTATATTACGACAATAACTCTGCAATGTTGTTCATTAACAATAGCAGCGGTCTCAAGGGGTCTAAACACATGGAGGTCAAATTTCTGACCATAAAGGAATCTATGCAGAAAGGTGGCGTTATAGTAGAGCATATTTGTACAGATGATATGATTGCAGACCCACTAACTAAAGGTCTTCGCCCTCGTATTTTTGAGCGACATGTTATTAATATGAGCTTAGAGACATCATTAGATGCTGTGGTTTGGTGGGACGTATCTTTTTGGTTTACTCTAATGTAGTTTACATATGTTCTATTACATTTTGTAGCATAATGATATGTATTGAAGTGTTTGTAGCACCATTGATGTTGAATACATATCCTTGTAAATCTTGAGGCACCTGTAAACCTCGAGTAATGGCTATGGGCATTTGGTTATTAGCCGTGTTTATATTTTGTTACATATAAAGAGAAGTTAACTATAAGGATAAGACATATATGGGTTCATTAGAATCATATGGATATTCTCTAGTGACACATCAAGGTTTGTGACACATAAGGAGAGAGAATGGTGTCCGATAAAGTGGATAACATATAAAGTGTATCTCTTTTGAGGTGTTATCCAATTGGCACACTACCATATTGAATCCATATTAATAAAGTTGAGGACATTTGTGGCTATGGATGGCTCTGTGTTTATCGACGCAGTTACTGGCATGATTCGGTGTTTAAGACTTTACATGATCGGATTGGTCATTAAGAATAATCCCTAAATTAATATGAAGGCGTGCACTACAGTACAGTTTCACTTAATACTCGTACAAGTAGGAGAATGTTAGAATTTTTCCTGATGTGGGCTCGCATGAATTCAAATTGTAATGTTCAATCCTCACCTCCTTCATAAAGCAAGATAGAGAGATAGTGGAAAGGGTTGGTGGTCTCATTGACGCCAGGTGGTCCTGAGGCAATAGAGGGGAACCGTTCCAAGCCCGTGTCGTCAGATTTTCGCCCTAGGACGACCATGGATGCGAAATCAGGTATGCAAATTCGATTCATTGGCTATTTAGTTGTTAGAAACCAACTACGGCGATCCTAGGGAGTCGTCGGTGACGACGGATGGCCGATTAGACGACCCACAAGACATGCCGCCCGGAGAGAGAAGCCTCAGCAACAAGGGTGAGTCTCGCTATTAAGGAGTGGAGTCCGAGTTCGACGACGATGTCCCTCGCCTCCTCTCTTTCAATCCATCTCTCTTTCAGCACCTGCTTGGACTTCACCGGTCGGCCACAACCGAGCTTGCGACTTCTAAGTGTGTCTGTCATTTCGTTCTTCAGTTGCCTCCGCACGTCGTCGCTCATGTTTGCTATTGAAACCTCATCTCTAGTTTTTCTCATTTTTCAAGCCGATGAAACCCAGATCTAGGTCATGGCGAGTTTGTTTGCCATTTCACCGCCCTCCTCTCCACCACTTGCCTCGCCTCCTCTGACCTTACACCCTCCAGTTCCTCTTCTTCTTTCCCTTTGGACTCGCTTGTCGCCAGTGAGTCCGGCTCGTTGACTGTGTGTTGGACTTCTGACACGCGTTGACCGTGTGTCCGGACTTGTTCAAGCATGTCGAACGCATGTCGGACACACGACACGTGTTCGACACCGACACCGCACCTCCTTAGGCATGTCGGTGCTTCAAAAGTGCCGATCATGCTCAGTAGGACGGCCAGCATTCATATTAGCGATTTTTGGCTAGATTAACTTCATTGGCAAGACGTAAAAAAGTTTATCACTTAGTTAGCACAACTAAAAGCTTTAAAATTGAATTGGCAAAAAAATAATAAGTTTAGCACTTTTAGAACAATTTCCCCAAATCGAGTGTTGTATGAATGAACAGTTTATGTTTTTATAATTCATAACATCTTTACTTAAAATAAATACATTCGTCAATTTTTTAGGTTATACGGGTTCAATCAAAATGGGTAGCAATTGCATCGAGTGAGCTTTTTCACTTGAAATACAAACAATTTTTTAATGGGCCAAACTTCACTATTTAAGTGCTAAGTCAATAACGTATTCTTGTGCTTCGATTTACTATACGTATATGCTGTAAGTTAAATTCAGGGCGGCACTATTTCCACTTCTATATGAGTAAATCCACCCAATTTTTATCAATAGGACAAAACGCCCTAACCAATCAATTGCAGTTTAAAGTGGTGGCTGTTGCCATAACTCTCATACGGCACACACTTGAGCGCTAAATTTTTTAAATATAATTTATCTAAGCAACATCAACAATTTCTCTCTCCAAAAAATCCAACGTGGCATGAATTTATTATATAAGATTTGATATGACTTGTCGGCAATATAATCAACAAGTAAGAAGTTAAAATGGCGTTGTTTGGAGACATATTTCAAGAACCCTAGCCCAACTAAAAGAAATTGGGACAAAATTTTGTCAAAATTGATCAAGTTGCTGAAGAACCCTAGCTTTGAAGTGGGGTGTAAATTCTGCCAAAGCCAACAATTGGGGTTCTGAGAGCAAGCGAGGGAAAGGAAGAGGGTTCGTGCCATTCGTTGATGAAGCGTCCTTAACTCAAAATGAGATTCTCTCACATGCTCTCTCAGGGGTTGCCATCGGCATTCTTTACTTCCTCTACAAATGGATCTTGGGGTCTCAGAGTAACAGTTGGGAAGACAATGAACAACAGAGGAAAAGAGTTGTTGTTGCCGTCGAATTTGCCGGACTATCCTTCCAAGCTGAAGTAGAAGACAGAGCAAGAGTGAGCGAGAGAGGGAGAGAGAGAGAGAGAGGGAGAGAGAGAGAAAGCTTTGTAAGTTTCCTTAATGGAGTCAACCATTTTTCGAGAGAAAGAAGTGAGAGAGAAAGAATGAGAGAAGCTTCCTAAACCCTAAACACCTAAACCACAAACCTTAAACTCCGAACCCAAACCCTAAATCTGGAAAAAGTGTTAAAAAAGTCTTAAGTATATTGCATTGGTGTTAATTCAGTTCTAAACCTTTTGTATTTATACTAATTGAATCTATCTAGCCAATTTGGGATGGAAATCGTTGACGTGGACACTAGTCGTCTTATATGTCACATTCGCCGCTCATGTAGACATCTTTTTATATATTTTACAATTTTTCTTTTTAACAAAATTTTTGATTTTTTTACTCATTTTTTTTTTAACATTGAGGGCCTGCGAGGTTCAACCGACCCTGCTAGCCACTAGGGAAGGGCTCGTGGGCTCTCACCGTGACCGCTTTTTCTTCAATTTAGCATTTAAGTGAGCCGGTGAATATTTTATGCACTAAAATAAATGCCGTACGTAACTTTTGACACTTTTATTGTCCTTCTGCCATCATAAGGCTCTTACGTGTGGTTTTATGTGGAAATGTCAAGAGTCCATAGCACTCACATGTGGACAAAAATCATTGAATTGTGATTTGTAGAAGCCTTTGAATGGAAAAGCCAAAAATATCAAATGAGAGAACGACAATATAAGGGCATGAAAAAGCAGTGCCATAAGAGTAAGGCGTAAATACAGAAATGTGAAGAGTGTTCATTCCAATCAAGTATTTAACAAGAGCAAAGCTCTTACGCGTTCGAATCAATGTTTTGTTAAATAGGGCCACGTCAAGATGAACTTTCGAGGCTAATGCCAAAGAATTGAAGAAACTTAAATTGAGTGACGCTGGTAATGATGCTCATATGATCACTAACTCCAAAACCCTTTGAAATACTTTTTGAGCCTAATGAGCTTTTCATTTCTTAACCTCAATCTCAAGCCTACATCACATCCCTTAATTAGGCTTGGATTGGGGTTAAGAATGATTTCACATGAGTTGCAGTAAGATATTAATATGCAAGTTCAATTCATTTAGGAGTTGCCACTAATATTTTATCGGTAGATCAATTAAAAATCCAAGCAAACTGTGAGAGAGTACTTTACTTCTACGAACTACAAATTATGAGCACATGGATGTAATTACACTAGAATTTCTAACAGCCTTTTGGTAACTTTTCTCTCTCTCTTCAAAAAAAATGTTATGCAAGCAACTTGGATTAATTTTAACCTTAAACCACTAACATGCAAGAGGTGATCATGCAGGTGTGCCATATTAAAGTAATAATAAATAATCCAAATAAATATATAAATTGCTAAGAAATATGAATCAAGCACGCCCAAAGCAAACAATAGTATTTTCGGGTTTTTATTTATCTCAAAATAAAGGTTAACTTATATGCATTGTATTTAATGCAACCTATGATTCTAATTATGACCTAACTCTAAGGACATGCAAAATTAAATAAAGCTATTCTAACATGGCATGCGATTTTAACTAAATGAACTGAACATACAAACCCTATATGACATGCAACCAATGATATGGCATAGATGCTGACATGGCATATGGCATGGCATTGATAACGTGGCCAGATGACATGGCATATATAAATGACGTGGCATATGATGTGGAATTTAGGCAACTAATCCTATGTGACATGCACGTGATATTTGTGGTATTTTTTTTACTAAAATTCGAAATAACTGTTTAACGAAAATTAGTTACCTAAAGTGGAAGATTACCAATTTGAATTAGGAAATAATCTAAGTTAATTTTTTTTTACTTGGAAACCTACCTCAAACATGCAATATTATCTAGAATATGCAATGCTATCTAAAAGCCTATTCTCCTCTAACATGCAATCTTTTTGTATTTTTTTAGATAAGGAAAGCAAATAAAAAGATAAGCACTCAATCAAACGAGATAAGCTCAAAAGTTGCAACGAATATCCACTCAATTCAAACTCCGAAGCAAATAAAATGGACAGCCGGAGATCAAATAACGGATTTTCTGCGATCCATAAAACGGCTAGACATTGAATTATCATTATATGAACGTTCTGGATTAGGATATTTTCGGGAGAAGACATTATAAGTGTTAAAATTGTGTACGAAGATCACTTTGGTGCTAAAAGTTTCCGCCGGATTACTTAAGTATCAAATTGAAGATCACTTTGGTGCCTTTGAGAAGAAATTCCAGCCAAAATTAATGTGACATTTTCAATTAAATTTTTTGGCCAAGCTGGCAATTTTTTCAAAAGACCCATCCACGTGGACTTGAGAGAACGATCTCATTTCATCCGACGTGGCACCATATCCCAAAACGGCATCGTTTTCTTCCTCAAATCAATAAAAAAAACCTCGTCGTTCCTTAAGAAGCAAGAGCGATGTTGAACAGAACACAATGGGCCTATTTTGTTCAGCATTTGCAAGGGACTTTGGGGCTCTAAAATCCTTTACCTAAATGCAAATACCGTTTGGTTCATTTTCTATGGAGAAATACAATTGTATTTCCAAAATGCCCAAAAGGCCTCTAGTCCAAAGTATTTTCGGAAGTACTTTGGGAAGTTGCATTTTCGGAACACAACTACAATTTTTTGTTTTTAATCTTTTTATTTTCTTTTTTCTTTTAAAGAAAGTAATTAAAAATTTAAAAAAAAATTTGGTAAAAAATTTTAAAAAAATTTTGGTAAAAAATCAAAAATAAAATAAAATATAAATAATTTTAAAAAATAAAAATGATTAAAAATACAAAAATTAATAATTAAAATAATTAAAGTAATTAAAATAATTAATTTTTTTTAAAATAAAATAATTAAAAATAAAAATAATTTTTGAATAAAATAATTAAAAAATTAAAGAAAGAAATTAAATAAAATAATTAAAAATTAAAAAACAATTTTAAAAAAATAAAATAAAAAAATAATTAAAAAGTTGAATCATTTACAAGGGGTATTTTTTGCCAAATGACATTTCCGTCAAAGTTGCATCCAAATACATTTTTTTTTTATTATAGTTTACCAAGCAGTATTTGCATTTTACCAAACCCCTTTAGCTCAAAAGTATTTATATTTTCTCAAAGACATTTGCCCAAAGCTGAACCAAACAATAGAACAAGGACGTGGGATTTTTCTTTGAACCCTTGATCGCGACCGTCTTGCCTTTCCCCTTCACTGTCCTATCGCTCGTTCGCCGTGGCTCGAGGTTGCACTCCGTTGCTCGCCGTTGCACTTGATCGCTCGCCACCTTTGTTAGGTTTGTAACCTTCCCCCGTTGCTCGCGAAATTGAGCGGAGAGAAAAAAAAAATAAAGCTCCTATAAAAAGAAAAATGAGGGCTCTCAGAGGGAGAGCAAACAGCTGAATATTGTCCTAAATCTTCGGTGAATTGGATTTTCTCAAAGACATTTGCCCAAAGCTGAACCAAACAACATAACAAGGATGTGGGATTTTCCTTTGAACCCTTGATCGCGACCGTCGTGCCTTTCCCCTTCACAGTCTAGTCGCTGGTTCGCCGTGGCTTGAGGTTGCACTCTGTCGCTCGCCGTTGCACTTGATCGCTCACCACCTTTGTTAGGTTTGTAACCTTCCCCCGTTGCTCGCGAAATTGAGTGGAGAGAAAAAAAAATTAAAGCTCCTATAAAAAGAAAAATGATAGCTCTCGGAGGGAGAGCAAACAGCTGAATATTGTCCTAAATCTTCGGTGAATTGGACAGATACTTAGATATTACCATTCGTAGAAGATGTACGAGGTGTTGGAGTTGGTGAATACTTCGGAAACCCTTGTTTCTCACACCGGGTACGCCCACGTGAGCTTAGGAAAACTGAAGTGTTATCCAACAACATGTGATTCCTGCGTGCAGAATGCGGGGGTTCGGGGGCAGCGCCCCGGACACGGGTGCCCCGCTGCCCGGTCAGCGGGCGGGGGTTCGGGGGCAGCGCCCCCGAAACCTCAACGGATTTGGGCTTTTATTTAAGCTGGCCTGTATAGTGCGAAATTAAGAGATTTATTATAGGTTTAGGTTTTGGGCCCTGTTTATGGTATATATATATATATATATATATAGCTCGTTTCCGATCATTGTATTGAGCTGAGCGGCTGTAAACCTAAAAACATAGTGAAATCTCTTTGCAGGACGTAGCCCTATTTCAAGGGTGAACCTGGGTAAAACCGTGTGTCGTCTATTCTTCTCTGTTTTTCGTGATCAAATTCTCGTTTACTTCCCTTCACGAGGAAGCCAATCAAGTAGCTACTGATGCAGTTGGAAGCATCAGGACAGTTGCTTCTTTTTGTTCTGAAGAAAAGATCATGCATCTTTATGCTAAAAAAATGCAAAGGGCCGACAAAAGCAGGAATTAGCGGAGTTGTGTTTGGCCTATCTTTCTTCTTACTTTTCGCGGTCTGTGGTACCTGCTTCTATGCTGGAGCTCGACTTGTACAGGATGGCAAGACAAGGTTTTCAGGAGTTTTCCTCGTAAGATTATCGTTTCTTGTTTTGTCAGTTTCCCTGGAACACTATCGAGGACTACTTTAATTTCTGTATTTTGTTTGATCGTTAATCTATTTTGTGCTTTCCAGGTGTGTTTTGCCCTGACCATGGCGGTCGTTTCAATTACTCAGTCAAGTTCCCTCACTCAGGACTCCACCAAAGCCAGGAGAGCAACTGCCTTAGTTTTTGGAATCATCGACAGAAAATCGAAAATAGACACGGCTGATGAGTTCGGAGAAACGATAGAAAATGTGAAGGGAGAAATAGAGCTTCGCCACATCAGCTTCAAGTATCCTTCTTGCCCCGATATAAAAATTTTCAAAGATCTTAGCTTGACCATTCATTCCGGCAAAGTAAAGCTTTATGGTAATAATCCTTTGTTTTTCTTTGCAAGTTCTTTTTCTATTCTTATCTGAGTTCCAGCCATTATGCGCTAAACATGTGCTGATGTTAGTACATGCACATATGCACTCTGATTTTTGCTTTTTCAGACAGTTGCTTTAGTAGGAGAAGCGGGAGTGGGAAATCGACTCCAATAGCTCTGTTGCAACGGTTTTATGACCTCGATTCTGGTCACACCACACTTGATGGGATCGAAATTCAGAAGCTTCGGTTAAAATGGTTTAGGCAGCAGATGGGCCTTGTAAGCCAAGAACCAGTTTTGTTCAATGACACAATCCGTGCCAATATAGCCTACGGAAAGGATGGAGAGGCAATGGAAGCGGAGATATGATTGTTGACCATATTATTGTTGTTGTAGCTTGTGAGAAGTTCTGAGGTACTTATCTCTCAAGGTGGCCCAACTCAAGAGTCAAGTGTTTGTGCCAAAGAAGAGTCCTCTGAAGAAGAAGAATTCACGTGCAGCTCCAAAACAGCCACCAACTATAGCTGGTATGAAGAAGGTGCACAGGACTAGAAGGGCAGCTAAAGAACCTGCACCAGCTGAAGAAGCTAAAGAAGCTGCACCAGTTGAAGAAGTTCAAGAGCTTGCATGGTGGGTTAGAGAGAGTGCAAGGATCACGACTCAAGCCAAAAAGCCATTTGAAAGGAATCAGAGAAGAGGAAAGAAGAGGAGGGGGGAGGGGAGAAGGAGGAGGAGATCGTGAAGATTGACTAAGTTTAGCTAAACTGACGGGTTTGTTGCTGATGTTTTCTTCTTGTTCTTCTTTGGTGTTGATATTTTGGTGGGAGGTCAACCTTGACTGATGGGTGGTTTTTTTTTTTTTTTGTAAGGGATCAGTTGAATGTTAATGGCAATGAAGTCTTTATCAGTTTCCCTTTTTTGTTGTGTTGTTTTTGACTGCTGGTGCTTCGCCCAAGTGGTTGATGGTCGTCTGGGGTCTCTATGAAGTGAAGTTCTGTGCGAGCTAAAAGTCGTGGAAAGCTAAACTGTGCATGACTTTTATTGGCAAAAACTTAGAAAGAAGCTGCAGAAGTGTTGGGGAAGTGGAGAATAGAACTCACCATGAGTGGTTGTAGTGCATTGTAGGTACGAATCGTAGGAGGGGCACTGAAGTGACCTTTTGACAAAAACTTTAGCACTTTAAGTAAAACCTTGGTTCTGACCAAAAATAAAAAATAAAAGTAAAAACTTGGCACTGAAGTGACCACTTCAGGAAGACCTTGGCATTGAGGTGTTAATTTCTTAAGCACGATTGGTATTTAATTGATCACTTTCAACAAATCACTATTCTTTCATCTGCCTAGCATTTGCTGCAAAAATTGCAGTAAACTAGCAAATCACCAATAACTAACATATCATTCAAAAACAAAATGAAGCAAGTTGGCAATACACAACAACTAAGCAATTGTAAATTTGCACAACCAATTAATTCCAACCTCCCTTCAACCATAGATTATAGCTAACTCTTGTTCCATACAACAATTATATCAAATCAATAACGTAACTACAAATTACCCTTCACAGCTACATATTTCACTCATCTTCGATTGTAGTAGATTGAGAAACCTATCCTCATCAGTCACTTTACATTTGCCCATACAATAGGCTATACAACAGAACAATAAGACAATCAATGCTCGAGAACACTTTCTTTCAATTTTTATGCTTAAAACTTCCTTATACAAGTGCTTGGCCAAAGATGCTAAGGCATTCATTTCGGCTTGCATTGACTCAACATCCTTCAACTCATCTTCTAATTTAGGTGGAGGTTGATGTCGTCATTCAAGAAGCTTCAATATTACCTCTGTCGCTCGTTCGAAGAATTTTGCATCAACCTTTTTGAAATATTTGCAATTCGAGCTTTCTCTATATCTATTCATTCATCGAATCATCTTCCCGAATTCAATAGAGTCCAAGATGTTTTTATTGAACTCGGTAACCTACAACAACAATAACACTCGCCTTCTTCTTGGCTTCGAGAAGAGTTGGGATTAGGGTTTGAGCCACTGGTGAAGTTCCTGCCCTTCATTTGCAAGTTTGAGCCATGAATTTTTTAGGGCAAACCGAAATTAGGGCTACGGTTTGAAATTTGAGATTCTCTTGAATTGGCCGATTTAGGGTTCTTATTTGAAGGAAGAGGGCTTGAACGACACCATCCAAACTTAAGATGCTGAGTAGACTCTCCGGCGAGCCATGTCGACTTCACTTATTAATAAAATAAGGTCACATCGGATTTCGGTAAGGCATATCGGAATTGGCACTCAAACGATCGTTTTAAAAAGAATTGGCACTTAAGTGATTTCCGTACACAACTTCTTTTTTTCAGAAATTTTCCTAATTTGGATGTAGCCAAAAATCTCAAGATATGCAAGTTAGATCACTAGCTTGTCAAAATAGCTTTAGTGACTTGCCAAGCCGACTTTGAATCACCTGTAAAACTGAGAAAAGCTGGGGAGCTTTGGTGCTAGTGCAGCGATCACCGCGGCATTTTCTCCGGAGGGAGCTGTCATTTATTTTTTATTGTACCTTCATGATTTTGACAATTCCTAATACCTAGACAACAACATATTTTGCTGACCGAAGAGAATGGCAACGTGTGAGGGAGACAATGCGCTAGTATTTGCCAGTGCGAGTTGCTAGGAATGCAATAAAATCAGGGTCAAGCAACAAACGGTAAACAAGCGTGGATGGCCCTTCCTGGTTCCTACAGTTTTCCCGGGCTGTTTCGTACCAAGAATAGGCAAAGTCGTTTAAGAAGTCCATGCCAAAGCCACCAAGTTAGGGGACAAAGAACACGTGTCAATTTGACCAACTACCAAATACTTTTTCGCATTGCTCACTCTACCATTTGCAGACAAAGGGGAACAAAAAAACAAAACAACACCTGAAAGTGAAGAAGGCAACGCATATCAACTGAGAAAACTGAAAATGGCTACCCCCGAAGCTGTAAACGGCATCTTAGAAGCCTCCGATCAGACATTCCCGGCTGCGGACGTCACGAATGAAATGAACCCCGGTCTGAACACAAAAGTTGAAGTTGATCATGTGTCCTCTGCCGTGGCTGCTTCCTTGGAGGCTAAGGTAATTAACTCCAATGGTAATGCTTAAGTGTCGTAAGAATTTCTGGCATGGAGAAAAGACGAATTCATCAAGTTCTAACCTCATGTTATGCCGCAACAAGATCTTTGCGAATCCATATTTTAATCCTCGAATATTCTAGGAAGAAAATTTTGACTTTTGCTATTTAATCTGTCCCATCTTGCTGACTGATCTTATTTGGTCACAGGAGGAACAAGCTGAAGCAGATCGACAGCAAAAGGAAAGAGAGAAGGACGCCATGCAATCGCTCAAATCGGCCATATTAATTTCCGCAGCGGTGGTTGCGGTGGCAGGAGCAATCTTCGCGATAAGCAAGAAGTTGAGAGAGAAATGAGTGCTTGAAAGCCTGAGAGTTGCAATATCAACAAGCTCCCTCACTCTTGATTTTAGTGATTCCCTGTTTTTCTTTTTTTTCTTTCCAAACACGGGACTTTTCATGTGCTTTCTATGTTCTTTTCTTTGTAGCTCTGCTGCGAGAGGATTGTTTTTGGGGAAGCAGTGGATTTGGACGATGGAAGTATACATTATATATATTTTGGATATATGTCAACTGTTGCATTTAAGATATGTTACAAATTTTTATATCAACTGTTGAAGAAATGAAATTCTTGGCAAATGTGATATGCCCTTACATAAATCAGCTTCTCTTTGGTTATGTGCTTTAGTTTTGGGGGGAGATATTAATCCTAGATTGGCTTAGTTTGTAGCAAATTGCTGCCCCGTTTCTCCCCCAACAACTTTATATCCCAATTGACCTAAAAGCCATCTCAATGGTAAAAGTTTTTTTCTCCACCATTTTTTCTCCACAAATTGTGAATTCTCTTTTATTTGATTAGCTAGAGGAAAAAAAAAACTCATTATGATCCTTTTCGATTCATCAATACTTTAAGTCAATATTGTTTCCACAAGTGAGTTGTGTTAAAGAAATCCCATATCGGATAATTGAAGTGGTATAAAGTAGTTAATATATCCGTGTTGACCCATAATTCATTGGCTTAAGTTTTTAGGTGAAGGTAGGTCTGACTGGATATTTTTATTTTTTATATTGTTTTTGATAACCAGTTAAAAGGTTTTCTCACCCAAGGCGCAAGCATTTGTTTTTTGTTCTTATTGTCGTGGGCCAAAGCTGTATCAAATTACGAAGTCTAGTTTGGTATCGATAGCAACCAGTTAGATTACAAAAGAATCGCCTGCCCAAGTTCTAAGCCGAAATGACGCCTTTTATATGAGATTATAAAAAAGAATCGCCCGGCCATACACCTCTTAATTGATTTTATCCCAATGCTAAATTAATCATGAGGCTAATAACTATCCCAGCTCCACCATATCTTTTGTTTCGTTTCTTCTGGAATAGTAATATCCTCATCAATTAATGATTGCTTCTAGCGCTAGTTGAGACTCGGTCTAAACCCTGTTGAAGCTGGTATCATTCCAATTGACGTTGATAATTTTGAAAAATTATAAAATCGCTAAGTAAGGCCAATAAAGTAGGTAGACACAAGAAGAGCTTGTAGATTAACAAAAAAAAAAATGAAAACAAAACAATTGGTCAAAAATTTGAATGAGCGGTAACTCATGATTAGTTTAACTTAATCGGAGAAAAGTGGCAAGTTACTCAAGTAAAAAGTTAATAACTTCATCTAATGATAGGTAATTTGAAGGCATAGGTCACAGAGGTAAATAAGAGTTGGTAAAAGATAAGAGCAATTGTTTTTATTAGAGATAAAAGAAGTTGGTAGCTTGCGGTTCTATTGATTTTACTAGCTTATCAAAGAAAGAAGATAAAAGGTATATTCATTCAAAATTTTCGAAACCAAAGATGTGACATCCCGTGGAAGGGTGTGCACAACTTCTTGTCCCACACGCTTAGGGAGAAGTCTTGGGTGCTTTATAAGGCTTGGGATTGCTTTAACTTGGAAGAGTTTTCTGGGGATTGTATGGGCGATCCTTGAATGAACAAAATGTGAGGACTGTGTATCCAAAGCGGATAATATTTTGCGAGTGATGGATCCAGTTGTTATAATTGATTTAAGAGCCGACTCTCGACAGTGTGTGTGGACCATAGTGGGCGCTCGCACCATGGTGGACCGTAGTGGGCGCCTACGATCCTAAATGCACTCTCAGGTTCTAGGCCAATATCAACCAGATAACTCAAGCAACGACTATTCGAAAAAACCAGAGAAAACAGTCACAATGCAAGTGATGGATCCAGGTCGTTATAATTGATTTAAGAGCCGACTCCCGACAGTGTGTATGGACCATAGTGGGCGCTCGCACCATGTGTGGACCGTAGTGGGCGTCTGCGATCTAAACATGCACTCAGGTTCTAGGCCAATATTAAACCAGATAACTCAAGCAACGACTATTCGAAAAAAACCAGAGAAACAGTTCACAACTCAATCAAGCATGCTCAAAAGTCAATCATTGCAGTTTATTATAATATCTAAGCAATTCACTTTGCCAATCTATTTCGATTCCGTCGGAATGCTGATTTCGCTGTTTAGCTATTAGGCGCGCACTTTGGGCTCACCAAATCACAATAATTGACCATGAACATACGTGGTAGTCCATGTAAAGTGTTTCACAGCTCGTGAACAGTGCCTCAGAATACTATTTGGGCCCGATTTTGTCTAAAACGCTCCAAAAATTCTTTTTCAACATTTAAGCTTCATCGTACCATCACCGGCACCACGGACAGCCTATCCATCACCAGTAACTTTTATGGCTGAACAGTGTACCCGACACCTCAACAGAATCGATTTTCACTTTAAACCCAAAATCGATCAAATTTTCTAAACTGTTCTACCTCCAAATCACATCCTGTTGGAGTTGACGAAATACTTCGAGAACTCTTATTTCTCACATTAGGCATGCCCACGTGAGCTTAGGGAAACAGAAGTATGAACCAACGACATGTGATCCCTACGCACGGAATGCGGGGTTCGGGGGCAGTGCCCCCGAACCCCCGCATTCCGTGCGTAGGGATCACATGTAGTGGTTCATACTTCTGTTTCCCTAAGCTCACGTGGGCATGACTAATGTGAGAAATAGAGTTCTCGAAGTATTCGTCAACTCCAAACAGGATGTGATTGGAGGTAGAACAGTTTAGAAAATTTGATCGATTTTGGGTTTAAAGTGAAAATCGATTCTGTTGAGGTGTCGGGTACACTGTTCAATCCATAAAGTTACTGGTGATGGATAGCTGTCCGTGGTGCGGGGTGATGGTACGATGAAGCTTAAAGTTGAAAAAAGAATTTTTGGAGCGTTTAGACAAAATCGGGCCCAAATAGTATTCTGAGGGCACTGTTCACGAGCTGTGAAACACTTTACATGGACTATCCACGTATGTTCATGGCAATTATTGTGATTTGGTGAGCCCAAAGTGCGCGCCTAATAGCTAAACAGCGAAATCAAGCAATTCCGACGGAATCGAAATAGATTAGGCAAAGTGAATTGCTTAGATATTATAATAAACTGCAATGATTGACTTTGGAGCATGCTTGATTGAGTTGTGAATGTTTCTCTGGTTTTTCGAATAGTCGTTTGCTTGAGTTATCTGGTTAATATTGGCCTAGAACCTGAGAGTGCATGTTTAGGATGCAGACGCCCACTACGGTCCACCCATGGTGCGAGCGCCCACTATGGTCCATACACACTTGTGGGAGTAGTCGGCTCTTAAATCAATTATAACGGACCTGGATCCTCACTTGCATTGTGGAACTGTTTCTCTGGTTTTTTCGAATAGTCGTTGCTTGAGTATCTGGTTGATATTGGCCTAGAACCTGAGAGTGCATGTTTAGGATCGTAGGCGGCCAACTTACGGTCCACACATGGTGCGAGCGCCCACTATGGTCCACACCACACTGTCGAAGAGTCGGCTCTTAAATCAATTATAACAACCTGGATCCATCACTCGCAAAATATTATCCGCTTTGGATACACAGTCCTCACGATTTTGTTCATTCAAGCGATCGCCCATACAATCCCCAGAAAACTCTTCCAAGTTAAAGGCAATCCCAAGCCTTATAAAGCAAACCCAAGACTTCCTCCCTAAGCGATGTGGGACAAGAAGTGTGCCACCTCTCCACGGGATTCACATCTTTGGTTTCGAAAAATTTTGAATGAATATACCTTTTTATCTCTTTTCTTTGATAAGCTAGTAAAATCAAATAGAACCGCCAAAGCTACCAACTTCTTTTATCTCTAATAAAAACAATGCTCCTTATCTTTTACCAACTCTTATTTACCTCTGTGACCTATGCCTTCAAATTACCTATCATTAGATGAAGTTATTAACTTTTACTTTTTTGAGTAACTTGCCACTTTTTCTCGATTAAGTTAAACTAATCATGAGTTACCGACTCATTCAAATTTTTGACAATTGTTTTTGTTGTTTCATTTTTTTGTTTTGGTAAATCTACAAGCTCTTCTGTTGTCTACCTACTTTTATTGGCCTTACTTAGCGATTTTATAATTTTTCAAAATTATCAACGTCAATTGGAATGATACCAGCTTCAACAGGGGTTTAGACCGAGTCTCAACTAGCGCTAGAAGCAATCATTAATTGATGAGGAGATTACTATTCCAGAAGAAACGAAACAAAAGATAGGGGGATGGAGCTGGGATAGTTATTAGCCTCATGATTAATTTAGCATTGCGGAATAAAATCAATTAGAGGTGTATTGGCCGGGCGATTCTTTTTTATAATCTCATATAAAAGGCGTCATTTCGGCTTAGAACTTGGGCAGGCGATTCTTTTGTAATCTAACTGGTTGCTATCGATACCAACTAGACTTCGTAATTTGATACAGCTTTGGCCCACGACAATAAGAACAAAAAACAAATGCTTGCGCCTTGGGTGAGAAAACCTTTTAACTGGTTATCAAAAACAATATAAAAAAATAAAAATATCCAGTCAGACCTACCTTCACCTAAAAACTTAAGCAATGAATTATGGGTCAACACGGATATATTAACTACTTTATACCACTTCAATTATCCGATATGGGATTTCTTTAACACAACTCACTTGTGGAAACAATATTGACTTAAAGTATTGATGAATCGAAAAGGATCATAATGAGTTTTTTTTTTCCTCTAGCTAATCAAATAAAAGAGAATTCACAATTTGTGGAGAAAAAATGGTGGAGAAAAAAACTTTACCATTGAGATGGCTTTTAGGTCAATTGGGATATAAAGTTGTTGGGGGGAGAAACGGGGCAGCAATTTGCTACAAACTAAGCCAATCTAGGATTAATATCTCCCCCCAAAACTAAAGCACATAACCAAGAGAAGCTGATTTATGTAAGGGCATATCACATTTGCCAAGAATTTCATTTCTTCAACAGTTGATATAAAAATTTGTAACATATCTTAAATGCAACAGTTGACATATATCCAAAATATATATAATGTATACTTCCATCGTCCAAATCCACTGCTTCCCCAAAAACAATCCTCTCGCAGCAGAGCTACAAAGAAAAGAACATAGAAAGCACATGAAAAGTCCCGTGTTTGGAAAGAAAAAAAAAAGAAAAACAGGGAATCACTAAAATCAAGAGTGAGGGAGCTTGTTGATATTGCAACTCTCAGGCTTTCAAGCACTCATTTCTCTCTCAACTTCTTGCTTATCGCGAAGATTGCTCCTGCCACCGCAACCACCGCTGCGGAAATTAATATGGCCGATTTGAGCGATTGCATGGCGTCCTTCTCTCTTTCCTTTTGCTGTCGATCTGCTTCAGCTTGTTCCTCCTGTGACCAAATAAGATCAGTCAGCAAGATGGGACAGATTAAATAGCAAAAGTCAAAATTTTCTTCCTAGAATATTCGAGGATTAAAATATGGATTCGCAAAGATCTTGTGCGGCATAACATGAGGTTAGAACTTGATGAATTCGTCTTTTCTCCATGCCAGAAATTCTTACGACACTTAAGCATTACCATTGGAGTTAATTACCTTAGCCTCCAAGGAAGCAGCCACGGCAGAGGACACATGATCAACTTCAACTTTTGTGTTCAGACCGGGGTTCATTTCATTCGTGACGTCCGCAGCCGGGAATGTCTGATCGGAGGCTTCTAAGATGCCGTTTACAGCTTCGGGGGTAGCCATTTTCAGTTTTCTCAGTTGATATGCGTTGCCTTCTTCACTTTCAGGTGTTGTTTTGTTTTTTTGTTCCCCTTTGTCTGCAAATGGTAGAGTGAGCAATGCGAAAAAGTATTTGGTAGTTGGTCAAAATGACACGTGTTCTTTGTCCCCTAACTTGGTGGCTTTGGCATGGACTTCTTAAACGACTTTGCCTATTCTTGGTACGAAACAGCCCGGGAAAACTGTAGGAACCAGGAAGGGCCATCCACGCTTGTTTACCGTTTGTTGCTTGACCCTGATTTTATTGCATTCCTAGCAACTCGCACTGGCAAATACTAGCGCATTGTCTCCCTCACACGTTGCCATTCTCTTCGGTCAGCAAAATATGTTGTTGTCTAGGTATTAGGAATTGTCAAAATCATGAAGGTACAATAAAAAATAAATGACAGCTCCCTCCGGAGAAAATGCCGCGGTGATCGCTGCACTAGCACCAAAGCTCCCCAGCTTTTCTCAGTTTTACAGGTGATTCAAAGTCGGCTTGGCAAGTCACTAAAGCTATTTTGACAAGCTAGTGATCTAACTTGCATATCTTGAGATTTTTGGCTACATCCAAATTAGGAAAATTTCTGAAAAAAAGAAGTTGTGTACGGAAATCACTTAAGTGCCAATTCTTTTAAAACGATCGTTTGAGTGCCAATTCCGATATGCCTTACCGAAATCCGATGTGACCTTATTTTATTAATAAGTGAAGTCGACATGGCTCGCCGGAGAGTCTACTCAGCATCTTAAGTTTGGATGGTGTCGTTCAAGCCCTCTTCCTTCAAATAAGAACCCTAAATCGGCCAATTCAAGAGAATCTCAAATTTCAAACCGTAGCCCTAATTTCGGTTTGCCCTAAAAAATTCATGGCTCAAACTTGCAAATGAAGGGCAGGAACTTCACCAGTGGCTCAAACCCTAATCCCAACTCTTCTCGAAGCCAAGAAGAAGGCGAGTGTTATTGTTGTTGTAGGTTACCGAGTTCAATAAAAACATCTTGGACTCTATTGAATTCGGGAAGATGATTCGATGAATGAATAGATATAGAGAAAGCTCGAATTGCAAATATTTCAAAAAGGTTGATGCAAAATTCTTCGAACGAGCGACAGAGGTAATATTGAAGCTTCTTGAATGACGACATCAACCTCCACCTAAATTAGAAGATGAGTTGAAGGATGTTGAGTCAATGCAAGCCGAAATGAATGCCTTAGCATCTTTGGCCAAGCACTTGTATAAGGAAGTTTTAAGCATAAAAATTGAAAGAAAGTGTTCTCGAGCATTGATTGTCTTATTGTTCTGTTGTATAGCCTATTGTATGGGCAAATGTAAAGTGACTGATGAGGATAGGTTTCTCAATCTACTACAATCGAAGATGAGTGAAATATGTAGCTGTGAAGGGTAATTTGTAGTTACGTTATTGATTTGATATAATTGTTGTATGGAACAAGAGTTAGCTATAATCTATGGTTGAAGGGAGGTTGGAATTAATTGGTTGTGCAAATTTACAATTGCTTAGTTGTTGTGTATTGCCAACTTGCTTCATTTTGTTTTGAATGATATGTTAGTTATTGGTGATTTGCTAGTTTACTGCAATTTTTGCAGCAAATGCTAGGCAGATGAAAGAATAGTGATTTGTTGAAAGTGATCAATTAAATACCAATCGTGCTTAAGAAATTAACACCTCAATGCCAAGGTCTTCCTGAAGTGGTCACTTCAGTGCCAAGTTTTTACTTTTATTTTTTATTTTTGGTCAGAACCAAGGTTTTACTTAAAGTGCTAAAGTTTTGTCAAAAGGTCACTTCAGTGCCCCTCCTACGATTCGTACCTACAATGCACTACAACCACTCATGGTGAGTTCTATTCTCCACTTCCCCAACACTTCTGCAGCTTCTTTCTAAGTTTTTGCCAATAAAAGTCATGCACAGTTTAGCTTTCCACGACTTTTAGCTCGCACAGAACTTCACTTCATAGAGACCCCAGACGACCATCAACCACTTGGGCGAAGCACCAGCAGTCAAAAACAACACAACAAAAAAGGGAAACTGATAAAGACTTCATTGCCATTAACATTCAACTGATCCCTTACAAAAAAAAAAAAAAACCACCCATCAGTCAAGGTTGACCTCCCACCAAAATATCAACACCAAAGAAGAACAAGAAGAAAACATCAGCAACAAACCCGTCAGTTTAGCTAAACTTAGTCAATCTTCACGATCTCCTCCTCCTTCTCCCCTCCCCCCTCCTCTTCTTTCCTCTTCTCTGATTCCTTTCAAATGGCTTTTTGGCTTGAGTCGTGATCCTTGCACTCTCTCTAACCCACCATGCAAGCTCTTGAACTTCTTCAACTGGTGCAGCTTCTTTAGCTTCTTCAGCTGGTGCAGGTTCTTTAGCTGCCCTTCTAGTCCTGTGCACCTTCTTCATACCAGCTATAGTTGGTGGCTGTTTTGGAGCTGCACGTGAATTCTTCTTCTTCAGAGGACTCTTCTTTGGCACAAACACTTGACTCTTGAGTTGGGCCACCTTGAGAGATAAGTACCTCAGAACTTCTCACAAGCTACAACAACAATAATATGGTCAACAATCATATCTCCGCTTCCATTGCCTCTCCATCCTTTCCGTAGGCTATATTGGCACGGATTGTGTCATTGAACAAAACTGGTTCTTGGCTTACAAGGCCCATCTGCTGCCTAAACCATTTTAACCGAAGCTTCTGAATTTCGATCCCATCAAGTGTGGTGTGACCAGAATCGAGGTCATAAAACCGTTGCAACAGAGCTATTGGAGTCGATTTCCCACTCCCGCTTCTCCTACTAAAGCAACTGTCTGAAAAAGCAAAAATCAGAGTGCATATGTGCATGTACTAACATCAGCACATGTTTAGCGCATAATGGCTGGAACTCAGATAAGAATAGAAAAGAACTTGCAAAGAAAAACAAAGGATTATTACCATAAAGCTTTACTTTGCCGGAATGAATGGTCAAGCTAAGATCTTTGAAAATTTTTATATCGGGGCAAGAAGGATACTTGAAGCTGATGTGGCGAAGCTCTATTTCTCCCTTCACATTTTCTATCGTTTCTCCGAACTCATCAGCCGTGTCTATTTTCGATTTTCTCTCGATGATTCCAAAAACTAAGGCAGTTGCTCTCCTGGCTTTGGTGGAGTCCTGAATGAGGGAACTTGACTGAGTAATTGAAACGACCGCCATGGTCAGGGCAAAACACACCTGGAAAGCACAAAATAGATTAACGATCAAACAAAATACAGAAATTAAAGTAGTCCTCGATAGTGTTCCAGGGAAACTGACAAAACAAGAAACGATAATCTTACGCGGAAAACTCCTGAAAACCTTGTCTTGCCATCCTGTACAAGTCGAGCTCCAGCATAGAAGCAGGTACCACAGACCGCGAAAAGTAAGAAGAAAGATAGGCCAAACACAACTCCGCTAATTCCTGCTTTTGTCGGCCCTTTGCATTTTTTTAGCATAAAGATGCATGATCTTTTCTTCAGAACAAAAAGAAGCAACTGTCCTGATGCTTCCAACTGCATCAGTAGCTACTTGATTGGCTTCCTCGTGAAGGGAAGTAAACGAGAATTTGATCACGAAAAACAGAGAAGAATAGACGACACACGGTTTTACCCAGGTTCACCCTTGAAATAGGGCTACGTCCTGCAAAGAGATTTCACTATGTTTTTAGGTTTACAGCCGCTCAGCTCAATACAATGATCGGAAACGAGCAAATATATATATATATATATACCATAAACAGGGCCCAAAACCTAAACCTATAATAAATCTCTTAATTTCGCACTATACAGGCCAGCTTAAATAAAAGCCCAAACCCGTTGAGGTTTCGGGGGCGCTGCCCCCGAACCCCCGCATTCTGCACGCAGGAATCACATGTTGTTGGATAACACTTCAGTTTTCCTAAGCTCACGTGGGCGTACCCGGTGTGAGAAACAAGGGTTTCCGAAGTATTCACCAACTCCAACACCTCGTACATCTTCTACGAATGGTAATATCTAAGTATCTGTCCAATTCACCGAAGATTTAGGACAATATTCAGCTGTTTGCTCTCCCTCCGAGAGCTATCATTTTTCTTTTTATAGGAGCTTTAATTTTTTTTTCTCTCCACTCAATTTCGCGAGCAACGGGGGAAGGTTACAAACCTAACAAAGGTGGTGAGCGATCAAGTGCAACGGCGAGCGACAGAGTGCAACCTCAAGCCACGGCGAACCAGCGACTAGACTGTGAAGGGGAAAGGCACGACGGTCGCGATCAAGGGTTCAAAGGAAAATCCCACATCCTTGTTATGTTGTTTGGTTCAGCTTTGGGCAAATGTCTTTGAGAAAATCCAATTCACCGAAGATTTAGGACAATATTCAGCTGTTTGCTCTCCCTCTGAGAGCCCTCATTTTTCTTTTTATAGGAGCTTTATTTTTTTTTTCTCTCCGCTCAATTTCGCGAGCAACGGGGGAAGGTTACAAACCTAACAAAGGTGGCGAGCGATCAAGTGCAACGGCGAGCAACGGAGTGCAACCTCGAGCCACGGCGAACGAGCGATAGGACAGTGAAGGGGAAAGGCAAGACGGTCGCGATCAAGGGTTCAAAGAAAAATCCCACGTCCTTGTTCTATTGTTTGGTTCAGCTTTGGGCAAATGTCTTTGAGAAAATATAAATACTTTTGAGCTAAAGGGGTTTGGTAAAATGCAAATACTGCTTGGTAAACTATAATAAAAAAAAAATGTATTTGGATGCAACTTTGACGGAAATGTCATTTGGCAAAAAATACCCCTTGTAAATGATTCAACTTTTTAATTATTTTTTTATTTTATTTTTTAAAATTGTTTTTTAATTTTTAATTATTTTATTTAATTTCTTTCTTTAATTTTTTAATTATTTTATTCAAAAAATTATTTTATTTTTAATTATTTTATTTTAAAAAAAAATTAATTATTTTAATTACTTTAATTAATTATTAATTATTAATTTTTGTATTTTTAATCATTTTTATTTTTTAAAATTATTTATATTTTATTTTATTTTTGATTTTTTACCAAAATTTTTTTAAAATTTTTTACCAAATTTTTTTTTAAATTTTTAATTACTTTCTTTAAAAGAAAAAAGAAAATAAAAAGATTAAAAACAAAAAATTGTAGTTGTGTTCCGAAAATGCAACTTCCCAAAGTACTTCCGAAAATACTTTGGACTAGAGGCCTTTTGGGCATTTTGGAAATACAATTGTATTTCTCCATAGAAAATGAACCAAACGGTATTTGCATTTAGGTAAAGGATTTTAGAGCCCCAAAGTCCCTTGCAAATGCTGAACAAAATAGGCCCATTGTGTTCTGTTCAACATCGCTCTTGCTTCTTAAGGAACGACGAGGTTTTTTTTATTGATTTGAGGAAGAAAACGATGCCGTTTGGGATATGGTGCCACGTCGGATGAAATGAGATCGTTCTCTCAAGTCCACGTGGATGGGTCTTTTGAAAAAATTGCCAGCTTGGCCAAAAAATTTAATTGAAAATGTCACATTAATTTTGGCTGGAATTTCTTCTCAAAGGCACCAAAGTGATCTTCAATTTGATACTTAAGTAATCCGGCGGAAACTTTTAGCACCAAAGTGATCTTCGTACACAATTTTAACACTTATAATGTCTTCTCCCGAAAATATCCTAATCCAGAACGTTCATATAATGATAATTCAATGTCTAGCCGTTTTATGGATCGCAGAAAATCCGTTATTTGATCTCCGGCTGTCCATTTTATTTGCTTCGGAGTTTGAATTGAGTGGATATTCGTTGCAACTTTTGAGCTTATCTCGTTTGATTGAGTGCTTATCTTTTTATTTGCTTTCCTTATCTAAAAAAATACAAAAAGATTGCATGTTAGAGGAGAATAGGCTTTTAGATAGCATTGCATATTCTAGATAATATTGCATGTTTGAGGTAGGTTTCCAAGTAAAAAAAAATTAACTTAGATTATTTCCTAATTCAAATTGGTAATCTTCCACTTTAGGTAACTAATTTTCGTTAAACAGTTATTTCGAATTTTAGTAAAAAAAATACCACAAATATCACGTGCATGTCACATAGGATTAGTTGCCTAAATTCCACATCATATGCCACGTCATTTATATATGCCATGTCATCTGGCCACGTTATCAATGCCATGCCATATGCCATGTCAGCATCTATGCCATATCATTGGTTGCATGTCATATAGGGTTTGTATGTTCAGTTCATTTAGTTAAAATCGCATGCCATGTTAGAATAGCTTTATTTAATTTTGCATGTCCTTAGAGTTAGGTCATAATTAGAATCATAGGTTGCATTAAATACAATGCATATAAGTTAACCTTTATTTTGAGATAAATAAAAACCCGAAAATACTATTGTTTGCTTTGGGCGTGCTTGATTCATATTTCTTAGCAATTTATATATTTATTTGGATTATTTATTATTACTTTAATATGGCACACCTGCATGATCACCTCTTGCATGTTAGTGGTTTAAGGTTAAAATTAATCCAAGTTGCTTGCATAACATTTTTTTTGAAGAGAGAGAGAAAAGTTACCAAAAGGCTGTTAGAAATTCTAGTGTAATTACATCCATGTGCTCATAATTTGTAGTTCGTAGAAGTAAAGTACTCTCTCACAGTTTGCTTGGATTTTTAATTGATCTACCGATAAAATATTAGTGGCAACTCCTAAATGAATTGAACTTGCATATTAATATCTTACTGCAACTCATGTGAAATCATTCTTAACCCCAATCCAAGCCTAATTAAGGGATGTGATGTAGGCTTGAGATTGAGGTTAAGAAATGAAAAGCTCATTAGGCTCAAAAAGTATTTCAAAGGGTTTTGGAGTTAGTGATCATATGAGCATCATTACCAGCGTCACTCAATTTAAGTTTCTTCAATTCTTTGGCATTAGCCTCGAAAGTTCATCTTGACGTGGCCCTATTTAACAAAACATTGATTCGAACGCGTAAGAGCTTTGCTCTTGTTAAATACTTGATTGGAATGAACACTCTTCACATTTCTGTATTTACGCCTTACTCTTATGGCACTGCTTTTTCATGCCCTTATATTGTCGTTCTCTCATTTGATATTTTTGGCTTTTCCATTCAAAGGCTTCTACAAATCACAATTCAATGATTTTTGTCCACATGTGAGTGCTATGGACTCTTGACATTTCCACATAAAACCACACGTAAGAGCCTTATGATGGCAGAAGGACAATAAAAGTGTCAAAAGTTACGTACGGCATTTATTTTAGTGCATAAAATATTCACCGGCTCACTTAAATGCTAAATTGAAGAAAAAGCGGTCACGGTGAGAGCCCACGAGCCCTTCCCTAGTGGCTAGCAGGGTCGGTTGAACCTCGCAGGCCCTCAATGTTAAAAAAAAAATGAGTAAAAAAATCAAAAATTTTGTTAAAAAGAAAAATTGTAAAATATATAAAAAGATGTCTACATGAGCGGCGAATGTGACATATAAGACGACTAGTGTCCACGTCAACGATTTCCATCCCAAATTGGCTAGATAGATTCAATTAGTATAAATACAAAAGGTTTAGAACTGAATTAACACCAATGCAATATACTTAAGACTTTTTTAACACTTTTTCCAGATTTAGGGTTTGGGTTCGGAGTTTAAGGTTTGTGGTTTAGGTGTTTAGGGTTTAGGAAGCTTCTCTCATTCTTTCTCTCTCACTTCTTTCTCTCGAAAAATGGTTGACTCCATTAAGGAAACTTACAAAGCTTTCTCTCTCTCTCCCTCTCTCTCTCTCTCTCCCCTCTCTCGCTCACTCTTGCTCTGTCTTCTACTTCAGCTTGGAAGGATAGTCCGGCAAATTCGACGGCAACAACAACTCTTTTCCTCTGTTGTTCATTGTCTTCCCAACTGTTACTCTGAGACCCCAAGATCCATTTGTAGAGGAAGTAAAGAAATGCCGATGGCAACCCCTGAGAGAGCATGTGAGAGAATCTCATTTTGAGTTAAGGACGCTTCATCAACGAATGGCACGAACCCTCTTCCTTTCCCTCGCTTGCTCTCAGAACCCCAATTGTTGGCTTTGGCAGAATTTACACCCCACTTCAAAGCTAGGGTTCTTCAGCAACTTGATCAATTTTGACAAAATTTTGTCCCAATTTCTTTTAGTTGGGCTAGGGTTCTTGAAATATGTCTCCAAACAACGCCATTTTAACTTCTTACTTGTTGATTATATTGCCGACAAGTCATATCAAATCTTATATAATAAATTCATGCCACGTTGGATTTTTTGGAGAGAGAAATTGTTGATGTTGCTTAGATAAATTATATTTAAAAAATTTAGCGCTCAAGTGTGTGCCGTATGAGAGTTATGGCAACAGCCACCACTTTAAACTGCAATTGATTGGTTAGGGCGTTTTTGTCCTATTGATAAAAATTGGGTGGATTTACTCATATAGAAGTGGAAATAGTGCCGCCCTGAATTTAACTTACAGCATATACGTATAGTAAATCGAAGCACAAGAATACGTTATTGACTTAGCACTTAAATAGTGAAGTTTGGCCCATTAAAAATTGTTTGTATTTCAAGTGAAAAAGCTCACTCGATGCAATTGCTACCCATTTTGATTGAACCCGTATAACCTAAAAAATTGACGAATGTATTTATTTTAAGTAAAGATGTTATGAATTATAAAAACATAAACTGTTCATTCATACAACACTCGATTTGGGGAAATTGTTCTAAAAGTGCTAAACTTATTATTTTTTTGCCAATTCAATTTTAAAGCTTTTAGTTGTGCTAACTAAGTGATAAACTTTTTTACGTCTTGCCAATGAAGTTAATCTAGCCAAAAATCGCTAATATGAATGCTGGCCGTCCTACTGAGCATGATCGGCACTTTTGAAGCACCGACATGCCTAAGGAGGTGCGGTGTCGGTGTCGAACACGTGTCGTGTGTCCGACATGCGTTCGACATGCTTGAACAAGTCCGGACACACGGTCAACGCGTGTCAGAAGTCCAACACACAGTCAACGAGCCGGACTCACTGGCGACAAGCGAGTCCAAAGGGAAAGAAGAAGAGGAACTGGAGGGTGTAAGGTCAGAGGAGGCGAGGCAAGTGGTGGAGAGGAGGGCGGTGAAATGGCAAACAAACTCGCCATGACCTAGATCTGGGTTTCATCGGCTTGAAAAATGAGAAAAACTAGAGATGAGGTTTCAATAGCAAACATGAGCGACGACGTGCGGAGGCAACTGAAGAACGAAATGACAGACACACTTAGAAGTCGCAAGCTCGGTTGTGGCCGACCGGTGAAGTCCAAGCAGGTGCTGAAAGAGAGATGGATTGAAAGAGAGGAGGCGAGGGACATCGTCGTCGAACTCGGACTCCACTCCTTAATAGCGAGACTCACCCTTGTTGCTGAGGCTTCTCTCTCCGGGCGGCATGTCTTGTGGGTCGTCTAATCGGCCATCCGTCGTCACCGACGACTCCCTAGGATCGCCGTAGTTGGTTTCTAACAACTAAATAGCCAATGAATCGAATTTGCATACCTGATTTCGCATCCATGGTCGTCCTAGGGCGAAAATCTGACGACACGGGCTTGGAACGGTTCCCCTCTATTGCCTCAGGACCACCTGGCGTCAATGAGACCACCAACCCTTTCCACTATCTCTCTATCTTGCTTTATGAAGGAGGTGAGGATTGAACATTACAATTTGAATTCATGCGAGCCCACATCAGGAAAAATTCTAACATTCTCCTACTTGTACGAGTATTAAGTGAAACTGTACTGTAGTGCACGCCTTCATATTAATTTAGGGATTATTCTTAATGACCAATCCGATCATGTAAAGTCTTAAACACCGAATCATGCCAGTAACTGCGTCGATAAACACAGAGCCATCCATAGCCACAAATGTCCTCAACTTTATTAATATGGATTCAATATGGTAGTGTGCCAATTGGATAACACCTCAAAAGAGATACACTTATATGTTATCCACTTTATCGGACACCATTCTCTCTCCTTATGTGTCACAAACCTTGATGTGTCACTAGAGAATATCCATATGATTCTAATGAACCCATATATGTCTTATCCTTATAGTTAACTTCTCTTTATATGTAACAAAATATAAACACGGCTAATAACCAAATGCCCATAGCCATTACTCGAGGTTTACAGGTGCCTCAAGATTTACAAGGATATGTATTCAACATCAATGGTGCTACAAACACTTCAATACATATCATTATGCTACAAAATGTAATAGAACATATGTAAACTACATTAGAGTAAACCAAAAAGATACGTCCCACCAAACCACAGCATCTAATGATGTCTCTAAGCTCATATTAATAACATGTCGCTCAAAAATACGAGGGCGAAGACCTTTAGTTAGTGGGTCTGCAATACAAATATGCTCTACTATAACGCCACCTTTCTGCATAGATTCCTTTATGGTCAGAAATTTGACCTCCATGTGTTTAGACCCCTTGAGACCGCTGCTATTGTTAATGAACAACACTGCAGAGTTATTGTCGTAATATAACTGTATGGGTCTATCAACAAAATCAAATACGGTCAACTCCCTAAAGAGGTTTCGGAGCCAAATGGCCTGAGTAACAGCTGAAAAGTATGCTATGAACTCTGCTTGCATAGTAGAGGAGGATATGAATTTGTGTTTCTCGCTTTTCCATGACATTGCACCGCTAGTCAACATAAATATGTATCTAGTTGTCAACTCTTTGTCATCTTGACATCCTGCAAAATCTGAATCCGTGTATCCAACAAGCTGCAGGTTCTCAACATGCTTGTAAGTCATTATATAGTCTCTTGTCCTCTTTAAGTACTGTCGCGACCCTCCCTCGAGAAGGGGCTAATGGATTGCTAGGCCCGTTTTGAGATATCTGGGCTTAGCTCGGGTCCTCCTAGGCCCATACCAAATCGCGTCGGAAAAGATTTAAATCGGGGTCGACCTTAGTGTGGTCGGGTGACATGTGATCAGTGTGCATGCCATCGGAGTTGCCACCAATTATTTCTTGGAAGGTATGATTGGAATCCCTATCGAGCGATTGGGAGAAATCATTCGATTCTGCGAAAACCAGAGATTTTGAGCTCGGGGACTTAGTTACGTCAATATTACTATCGACGCCCTTTCAGTACCTAAGTTAAGTGATTTTCTTAATCTAAGGAGTTCATGCAGGCGAGATTGAGTAAGGTAGGCTTTAAGAGTCTAATGGGTTCATGCAAATGAGAGTATCTATCCTATCAATCACAATCATAGAAATAAATGCGCAATCAAGAAATCAATTCAAAGAGAGATCACATTAGAACCCGTCAAAACAAGCAAAGGGGAGTCCTAGAAGGCTACGAAACGCACCAATTAGGTTCAAGGGTGATTTGGAATGATTTGAGTCGGATTGACCAGAAGAGCAAAATAGTCATTTTGGAAGGCTCTAGAAGTCCAAAAATGTGAAATTAGGTCAAACCAGGTGAATGTGGTTTTTCCTAATTTTCACAAATTTTGGGAATTTTTCTAGATATTTCTTGATATTTTTTAGACCTTTCCAGACTTTCTAAGGATTTTCCTATTTTTGGAACATTTCTATATTTTCTGGGATTTTATTTTTGATTTTCTAGATTTTTCTTATTTTTCCAAACATTTTCTATATTTGCTAACAAATTTTCCAAATTTTTCTACAGTTTTTACGATTTTTTATCACTATATTCGCTATTTTCTACAATTTCCAAATTTTCCTAATTGTTTAAACTTTTTTTCATTTATTTTATTTTTATTTATTTATTATTTTTATTTATTATTTATCTATTTTTTTTATTTTTTAGGATTTTTTAGTTTAATTTTAATTTTTTATCATTTATTTTTATTAATATGTATTTACTATATTTATTATTTATTACTATTTATTATTCTATATATTTTTTTATTTTTTTATTTTCGGTTTTCATTTTCATTTATCATTTTTTTATTTTTTTATTTTTATTTTTTTATTACATTTTATTATATTTTTATTCTATTATTGTTTTATTATTATTCATTATTATGTTTTTGTTTAGGAATTTTCTTTATTTTTTATTTTTTTAACACTTTCTAAAAATTTTTATTATTATTGCTATTATTATTATTATTATTACTTATTTTATATTTTAGAATATTTTTTTATTATTTTTTTATGATTTTTATGAATTTTTACTCTTTTCGGATTTTTATTTATTTATTTATTTATTATATACTTTAATTTTTATTACTCTTTTTTTATTCTCTGGACCGGGTCGGGTCGACCCGACCCACTTGATCCGAAGGCCCGAACCTAAGATTCAAGACTAAAACGACGTAGTTTCGATTTTTATTAATTTTGCGAGTTTTTATTATTATTTGTATTTATTTTGAATTGGGTTATACAGACCGGGTCAAATGGACCCGACCCACTAATCAAACCCGGCCCGAAACTCAGGACCGGCTAGCCATGCCAATACGACGTAGTTTCAGCCCATATTTTTTTTTTGAATTTTCAAAATTTTAGATTTTTTTATTCTTTTTTATTTTCCCGCATATTTCTAATACAATGGTCTAAAATCCTCCATGTGTTCTAAATCTGACCATCTGTCTCTCATGCCAAAATCTATGAACCAGATTACCCTGAAGATCAAATCTCGGCCGTCTAAACTACTACCAGATCTACGGCAAAGATCAGTCCTAAGACTAAATCTAAGCCGTCCAAACGAAGCTCAAGATCTAACGATCGAGGCAAACCGATGAACTAATCTAAGCCGTCCATTACTCATGCTAATATCTACGGCTCAGATCAAAAACCTAGACTCCATCGTGACCGTTTATTATTTCTAATTTTCGAAAGTGATTAAAAATTTGAATTAACATTTTATTCTTAGAAAATGCCAGATCATGACACGTGGCTTATCCCTAGCCGTTGGATTGACTCTGTTATTATAACATTTCTGTTGCAACCGTCGCTGACGTGGCTACCACGTGGCGTACATGTGGCGCCACGTCAGCGTTGACTCGGTCAACGACGGTTGACCGAGTCAACAACTCACCGAGGAAGATGATTGTTGACACTTGATTTTTGACCAATCTTATTTTCAAAAATTTCTAGAAAATTCATAAAAATTCATAAAATTTAAAAATCGACTTTGGGACCTCAGCCTAGCCTAGGAAAGCAATTTTGAGCAAAAAATAATTTTCCATATTTGTCATATTTTTTTTGTATTTTATTTTCAAAAATTCATAAAAAAAAATCAACAAAAAATGAGAAAATTGAAAAATCAACTTTGGGGATCTCAGCCAACCTAAGGAACCAATTTTGAACAAAAAATAATTTTTCTTATTTTTTTCATTTTTAATATTTTTCAGAAATTAGGAAAATAATGAAAAATTAATAAAAAAAAATAGCATTCGAGGCCAAAAAAATTACAAAAAATAGTCAATATTTTCTCTTAATTTTATCTTCATTTTGAATGAATAAATTTTTAGAAATTCAATCTGGAATTCAGGTTTTCTTTATTAAATCCATTTTCTGATTATTTAAATAATTTCTATAAATTTCATTTTAGCT
The DNA here is from genome assembly GCA_019149425.1 of Psidium friedrichsthalianum. Classification (NCBI taxonomy): domain Eukaryota; kingdom Viridiplantae; phylum Streptophyta; class Magnoliopsida; order Myrtales; family Myrtaceae; genus Psidium; species Psidium friedrichsthalianum. The sequence goes on from JAGVVM010007562.1 coordinate 35,048, forward strand.
CTATAATTTTAATTTTTACATTTTAGAGTCGTGTCATCCTCCTCTATCTTTCAAAATTAAAATCCAGTCCAAAAGCCCCTTGAATTGTCCAATTTCGCTAAAAAGGACCAAAATGTAATTTTTGATTTTTTAATTTAGTCCCTAAAATCACTTAAAATGCAATTAAAAATTTTCTAGGGACCGAATTGAAAATCAGGGCACGTCACCCCCTAGATTTTGGCCTCCTGAATCCATTGGTGGTGTCAATTTTTGCAAAAAAGGTCATTAAGGCTTTGGATTTTGCAAAATGGGTTCTCGGGTCAAACCAAAAATTGAGGTTTTTGAGCAAATACTGAATAATTTCTGGGGAAAATACCATTTTCAAGTAGATTCAATACCCCTGAGTCCAATTTTGGTGTCAATTTTGGGAAAAGCGAGCGAATTTGGGGTTAATTTCAAGTTTTTAGTCGTTCGGGTCAACTGGGTCGAGTTGACCCGACCCGCTCAATCCCATCAACCCGACAGAACCAAAACTGGTTTTGGTTCATCATCCTCACGCGCGCGAATGAAGAGGCCTGAAATCCCAAAACACCTGCTTGAGCCCCGATAATCTAGCCGGAATTTGCCTGGCGACGACGTGCCAAGCGGCACGTGTTTTCGTCGCTGGGCACGCGAGCAACCTCCAGCGAAATGCCCGCTCGTGAAACAAATTTTTTCAAAAATTTTTGTTCCAGAACGAACCCAAGAAGATCCTGAAAGATTGAGTCTGTTGGAGGGGACCTCGGGATTTTTGGAGGGGATCACAACGCCCATGTTAGGTTTAAAAGGGGGGGAGAGTGAGAGAAATGGGGACATTTTGAGAGGCTTGGGGAACCAAATGCAATTGAAGAACTTAGGCGACTTGGAGCGAATCAAGGCGTAAAACCATCTTGGGGAGTTTGCTGAAGCCCACAGGAGGTGACCCGTGCCATTTTCAGAGCTCGCCGACGCCTGAATAGGTGGGTTTCGAGCTCGAGCTCAACTCGGTGCTCCAATGGTAACTCTTTAATCCGGTCGTAATTCTTGCTATTTCTTTGTGGTTTTATTCTTCTTACACTCCTGACCACCTTTGCATTCAATTTCTGCATCGATTGCATGTGAAAACCCCCGTTTCAAGTCTCCCACCTTTGTCCGATTGTAGCAACCTGGCCAGCTTAATCTGGCAACTTAGAGCCTGATCAGAGTACGAGGTAAGTCTCCTGAACTGTCTGTGGTACTTGCCTGTGAATGAATCGAATGATTATGCTCTGTGTTGCATGATTGAATCACCTCGATTGACTTCTGTGAATGCCTCGATTACCAAGTTTCGACCGGTAGATCGAATCAAGTCTCAAGTATGTTGGTCTGGAGTCGATGAGGAGTCGATTAGGGTCTGAAGTAGTCCGATCGGTGTAGGTTTTACCGTCGGATCGTCGCCGTCGAGTCACAGCCGTCCGTCCAGTTTCGACAGAGGAAGAGACGACGCTCAGTTAGCAGTCTGACTTGGTCAAAATCCAACGTAGCATTGACGTGGCGAGCCACGTCAGATGCTGCGTCAGCTCGGGCGTAGACTAAGCTTAATGGCAGAATATATCGGGTGGCTGGGGTTCGTCCGCGTGTCAAGATCTTAGAATTATGAGAATAAAAAGTCTAATTCGATCTTATTTATTATTTTTCGGAAATAAACAAGATAGACGGTCAGGATTAACTTCGGGTCAGACCTCAGCCGTAGATTTTGTAGAGGAAATGGGTGGTCAGATCGCCATGCACGTGTCCAGTCCTAGACCGTAGGATTGAAGTGGCGAAAATTCAGAAAATAGAGATAAAAATTCGAAAATTCAAAAAAAAAAAACACCTGAAACTACGTCGTTTTTGTGTCGGATTTAGAATAGTGGGCTTGGGCCGGGTTGGTCAATGGGTCGGGTCCTTCTGACCCGGTTCGTATAATAAATAAGAAATAAAATAAATAATAAGTAAAATAGATAAGAAATACTATAATAATAATAATAATAATAAAATAATAATAGAAAACTAAGAAACGAATACGGTGTCGTTTCGGTCTAGCATGTTAGATAGGGTTTGGGCCATGGGTCGGGTCAACCCGACCCGATCCGAAGAATAAAAATTAAACAAAAAATAAAAAAAATAAGAATAAGAATAAAAAATTTAGAAAATCAACAAAAATTAGAAAGAATAGAAAATCTAAAAAAGCTACGCCGTTTCGGTCCGGGGAATAAAAAATAATAAAAATATTTTAAAATAATAAAAAAAAATCATAAATCATAAATGAAAAATAATAAAAACAAAATTTTAAATACAAATAAAATAAAATAACAAAAAATGTAGGAAAAATCGTAAAAAAAAATTAGAAAAATCTTAGGAAAGTGAAAAATTTTAGGAAATAATAATAACAATAATAAAATGGATAAAAATTCCATAAAAATCGTAACTTTTAGAAATATATCAACAAATAATAAAATAAAAGATAATTCCGGGAATTAAGAAATGATAATAATAAAAAAATAATAAGAAAATATCTAAAAAATCCAAAAATAGGGAAAACCCCTCAAAATCACAAAAAAAAAATTAAAAAATTCTGAAAAAATAATAAAAATCAAGAAACCTAGGAAAAAGGTCCAAAAATAGGGAAAGTCCTTAGAAAGTCATAAAAAAATTCTAAAAAAAAATCAAAAAATTTCAAAAAATTTCAAGAAAATTTCAAAAAAAAATTCTAAAAATCAAGGAAAACCACGTCCCACTAGTTTGACCCCTTTCACATTTTTGACCTCCCGAGTCTTAGGAAATTACCATTTTGCCTCTCTAGCCAACTTGACCCAGATTTTTCCAAATCACTCTTGAACTTAGTTAACATTCTCCTTAGGTTTCTGAGACTCATCTAGGCTCGTTTTGATTTGTCTAACTTGACTTGATGTGATTTTTTATTCATTGATTGTGCAATTATTTCCTATGGTTGTGATTGATAGGTTAGCTTTCCACTCGTATGAATTCCTTAGACCTTTAGGATTTGCTCTATCCAGAAACCACCTGCATGGAACCCTCTAGATAAAAAACCACTCAACTTGGTACCAAAGGGGGCGTCGATAGCAAATTGACTTACTAAACTAAGTCCCGGAATCTAGATCTCTGGTTTTCGTAGAATCGAACGATCTCTCACAATCGTTCAATAGGTTTCCAGTCATACCCTCCAATAAATGATTGGTGGCGACTCCAATGGCATGCACACTAATCACATGTCACCCGACCATACTAGGTCGACTTCGATTTAAAATCTTCTGACGCGATTTGGTATGGGCTAGGAGGGCCCCGAGCTGAGCCCAGATCTCCAAAAATGGGCCTAGCAGCCCTTAACTCCCTCGAGATCCGAAATCTCGGGAGGGTCGCGACAATGGACCCGCAACGGTGTTCCGTTGCCGGCACCTCATCGGAAGTATATCCCGACGCTAAAAACCTGCTCAAATCTCGCCGTTCCATGCCAGTCGACTACAAGTGACCCTCCGACTAACTTGAAATAGCCTATTCCATGGTCGACCAAAGCTAGCTCCCGGCGACGAATCCAAGCAAGACATATCTAGTAAACTGAGCGTACTGAGCCATCAATCCGCATCATGTGAAGTCCAGGAAGCTTACCTGGTAGTCCACCAACTCGATGTGTTCGAAACGAGCTCAAAGGAACAAGGTCGCCAGGGGAGGTTGGAGATCGACTCGGTGTTTTTATGCAATGGAATCGAAAGGCAAGGGCGGAAACGCAATCAGTGCCATTCCCAGACCGCTTTATTCAAAACTTGGAAGAAATCTAAAGGAATCAAGAATCTACCATTAACAGAGCTTGATCGGGCATCATGGTATTTACCTGTTCGACGACGAACTGGCGCGCCAATCATGCTGGATGAGCGTCAAGACCCACTCCGAAAACCTTGGAAGGTTCAACGCTCCGGGGTGCTTGATTCTGCATAATGAGTCCCCGACGAAGCTGTTGAAGTTTTTCCCCCGAAGACCTCCGGCCGGCGAAAAAAAAAGTTCACCTCCTTCTCTATTTCTCTCCCCCTCTGTCCTTTGGTGCCTCCTCTCTCTCTCTCTCGTCTCTCTCACGTCCTCTCTCTCTCGTCTCTGCTCTCTTCAGCTCGATCTTCGTTGGTGCCTTATCGAGCTCCCCTTTTCTTTTCTCCCACCCCCATCATTTGGACTTGTTGCCAAATCCCATCAATTGAGCCTTTTTCTTTCTTTCCTGAGTTGCTAAATCAGTATCCCTTCTGGCGTGAACCCTCTTTTAGGGAAGACGAAAGACTATGCAAATTGGGCCAAGGCGGTTCCAAATCGGGTCAAGGCCTAGGCCCAACCCAATCAGAACCCGATTTTATGGAATTTTGCGAATTGTCCGCCCAAATTTCAAAATTTAGGAAATTGAACCCCAAAATTGACTCTGAGACATTAGTTCTCTCTAGGAAGGAATTTTTTCCCCGAAAAATGTCAAACCTTTGTATAAAATGTTAATTTTTCCAAGTTTGAACACTCGAAACCCGTTTCACAAAAATTCAAACCCTTAATGACCTTTTTTTGCAAAATTAATGTGCTACCAATGGATTCAGAAGGCCAAAAACTATAGGGTGAACGTGTCCCTGATTTTCAAATTCGTCAACCTAAAATTTTTTTAATTTTCATTTTAAACATTTTTAAGACTGAATTGAAAAAACTGAAAATTGCATTTTGGTCTTTTATAGTGAATTAGACAATTCACATGAGTTTTGGACTGGGATTGTTAATTTTTAAAAATAAGGTAGGTAACACGACTCTAAAAATGTAAAAATTGAAAATTACAGAATTAAAATGAAATTCTAGGATTTATTTCAAGTAATTGAAAAATGAGATTAACGAAGGAAATCCCACTTTCCAGATTAATTTTTTCAACTTTTATTTGGGTCAAATGAAGGGAAATTAAAATAAAAATGGTTGACTATTTTTTTCGTTATTTTTTGCCACGGATACTATTTTTTTATTGATTTTTTTTGTATTTTTCTATTTTTCTGAAAATATTTAAAAATGCAAAAAATAAGGAAATTATTTGTTTATTTCAAAATTGGGTTCCTTAGGCTGAGGCTAGGGCTTCCAAAGTTGATTTTTTCATTTTCTCATTTTTTCTTGATTTTTTGTATGAAGTTTTGAAAAGTAAAATGCCAAAATACTGAAAATATGAAAATTATTTTTTGCTCAAAATTGGATCCCTAGGCTAGACTGAGGTCCCCAAAGCTGATTTTTTCAATTTTTGAATTTTTATGAATTTTTTAAAAAATTTTCTAAAAATCAAATTGCTAAAATCAAGTTCAACAAGTACCTCAAGACTTTCTTGGCAGCAACCCAATGATCATGTGCTGAGTTTTAATTGGTATCGTACCTAAGGAATGTCATGTTGCATAAGTAATGTCTGACCTAGTGCATACTTGAGCATACAATGATGCTACCGAACGCACTGGCGTAGTATAATTTCTTCATTTGGGATTTCTCCATCTCTGTCTAGGACACTGCAAAAATCTCACTTATCGCCTTTACAAGACAGGAGCAATAACTGGCTATGTATTCCTTGCATGTTGAATCCCTTCTAGAATATGGGATCATTATATGCCGGCTCTCAAATAAATCCAACAACCTGACATGAACGTCCCTATAGATCTCAATGCCTAGGACCGAAAAAACGCTCACCAAGGTCTTTCATATTAAAGTTTTCTGACAACATTCCCCGCTTTGTCTCATGCAATAGATCGATATCAATAGCTCACTAGCAAGGATTCGTCCACATAAAGAAACAAGAAAAATGTATTTTCTCCCACTGAACCTTGCAGTATATACAACCGATCCACTTTATTTTTCTACAATCAAATGAAGTGAAACGAAATTGAAACTTCAAATACTATGTGTCCAAATGTTGCTTGAGGCCAGTAGATTGATTTCTTCAATTTGCACACAAGGTCATTAGAATCATCAACTTCAAACCCTCAGGTTTAAGTCATATAGACTTTTTCTTCAAGATCCTCTCCTCAAAAAGGCAGTTTTGACGTCCATTTGGTGTAACTCTATGTCAAATGAGCTACTAACGCCATGATTAGCGCTGCCTCAGTAAGACGCAGAGGGGGGGGCGGGGGGGGGCGGAGAGGGGAGGGCAGAGAGGAGCCAATATTGCGGGGGCGAGGGAAGGGGATAAGAGGGGGCGAGGAAGTGGAGAAAAGAGGGGGGAAAAGGGGGGGGGAATTCGATGGGAAGGGAGAGGGACCACGGGGGAAGGAAGGGCCCCACACCAGGAGGGAGGAGGGGAA